>RCNN01000001.1:0-270615 GCA_003667245.1 Heterostelium multicystogenum | reverse complement strand
GCGCGCATTTTAGACTTACTAAATTAAAAATTTTGGACTAGAAGGGTATGATCCCTTTACCTCTCGCATGCTAAGCGAGCGCTCTACCATCTGAGCTACAAGCCCTAATTGTTGTATTATTTATTAATCTATAATTTCAATTCTTCGCCGCTAAAAAGCAGATAATGGAAATGAAACATTGTCGAAAATATAGATTTTACTACAGATAATTAAAAAAGAGATAATTAGTACATATTCGTTATTTATCAAGCAAATAGTATATAAACATTACAGATAGATAGTACAAAGGTATGGAGAGTGATACCTTCAACAACGAGGCCCAACGTTGCTCGTTTCGAAGAAGATAGTCAAAGACTTCCAATAGAATAGACTTCCCAAAGGAGAAAAGAGATACAAGTACCGCCTCATCGCAACAGGCCTAATTGATCAAGTTAGAGTCAGATAAACCAAGTGTTAGAAGATGATGCCTTCACAACTAGAAGTGGTTTCCCACGGAAGATGCAGAGGAAGAGTGCCAAACTACAACATACCTTTCTTTACTGACGACACTGTAGAGGGGAAAAGCTACTCTCATCCTGCGACAAACAAGTCACATTCCAACTAATGAACCATAATAGACTAAGCATTCTCACAGTTGGTTACGACATTGACAAAAGCCAAGGTCTACAGTTAGTCAACATCTTCACCGAGCTAGCTCCTGCCTTTAGTAGAGTCACTCCAAACACCAACAGGTACTACCTTCGTTGGGTACTATCAACAACCCATCAACCTCAAACAAAACACCAAATACAAGGTTGGTTCCATTGGAGTTTGTTATATTCAGAGCCTAAAAGCAAATCTCATTACGTAAAAAAACTCCAACATCAGTACCCAATCTCAACTTGTTGAGTTAGACAACATCAGTAACAATCAACTCAATTCCAATGAACTTATTAATGATAGCGCTGATAAAGTTGATGAAATAGTCAATAATATTAACAGTACAATAACAATAATAACAATAATAATAATAATAAAACAATAACGCTGATAATAATAATATAATAATAATAATAATAAAAATAATAATAATAGTTATAATAATGTACCCAATAACCAGTGCGCCAATAATAATCTTGCTGATGAGAGAAGCACAGTTGTAGATATCGACCCAAACATCTTCAAAAAATACAACTTCAACTACAACACATCTCTAGGCAAACAAACTACCACAACCACAACAACCACCACCACGACTAGCGGTCAGAACAAGAAACAGTTCGCTCCAAATGTTTCTGCCGCTAGAGACAAAAGATAAAGTTGATTGCATGGAATTGTCAGGGTTTAGTTGAACTCAAGAATCTCAAACTGGTCTCCACATTTCTCAACTATCATTCGTCCGACATTTCCATTCTAATAGAGACCCAACCTAACGGATGATACCTTCATCCGTAAGGAATTTCCCTAACTCCTTTTCATCAATGGATGGCAGGGGTTCTGGAATCTCAATCATCAATCACAAACAACAACAAAGATATGGTGTGCAAGGAAGTCAAAAAAGGTAGATTGGTGGAAATTAAAATTGACAATATCATCATTACGGCTGTAATACGCCCCAGGTAAATACGTCAAGGACGGAATGGTTAACAAACTATTTTAGCCCCAACTTCATCAACTCCGACACCGATATACTCATGGGCGACCTCAACATCCCACTTATCAACGACACACACAATCAACAATCAAATAATAATATCAACTTAAAGCAACAACATAAAAAATCAAATAACATAATAACAGCTTGTACCAAAGCCATCCAGCTCAACGAAATTTCAGTGAATGCACAAAATGGTATCAAGTCATCATGGAAAGATAGAACACTAGATCGTTGCTTCCTCTCTCCCGCAGCTAAACGTAACCTTCAATCATATTGCTTTCTGAATGGAACTAAATCTGACCACATGGCACAATGTTTGGAGCTTCTTCCAACCCAACCCATTCGCAAAATGAAGTCACCACTTTGGAAACTAAACAAAAACCATATTGGAAGACGGTAAGGTACACAGTCACATAAACACTCTCATCTCACATGCTGTGGACATTAGGTTAGATAACAACATCAGCGAACTCTGGTACCAGCTGAAATCCAAGATAAGATCGCATTACTCAAAATGCTGAAACTAAAATCAAGATCAACAGGTCTAAAAGGAAGAATGACCTCCTCAAAGCAATTTCAAAAACAAGAGCAGAGGATAAGCTAGAGGACTTCAAGAAAGAGCTAGAGATACTTATTGACGAAGAGATCAGATACATGAGAGAACAACATTGCATCAATAGATACAGATTTGGTGAGATCCCTTCCAAATTTCTTACTGGAGTACTGAAATCTAGAGAAAAACAGAAGGAAATTACGGAGATCATCCACCCTGAAACTGGTCATGTTGTTAACAAAAAGGAAGATATAGAGGACGCATTTTCACAGTTTCTACAGCAAGTTATACTCATTTGGAGAGAGTGATGGCAAAATACACGAAATCCTATTGGATAAGTGGAACCCTACAATCAGCTATGACATTCTAGAGACTTTAGGAAGAGACATCTGCGAAAAGGAGATTATTGAGGCGATTACCCAAATCCAGAAAGATAAAGCACCTGGAGAGGATGGCCTTACCGCCAACTTCTACAAAAGATACTGCAAACAACTCATTCCATTATTGACACAGCTCTTCAACCAATTCCTGTCCGGGGGTATAGACCAGAGATTCAAGAAAGGAATCCTCACCACCATTTACAAAGGGTAAGGGAGATCATTTAGATATCAAACAATAGACGTCCAATCACTCTTCTCAACGTAGATTACAAGCTATACTCCAAGATCATCAACAGTAGACTTTTTAACTTTCCTCCCCAGCGTCATAAGCAAATACCAAACGGGCTTTGTACCAGGAAGACTTATTTTCGACAACATGGTGACTATGATCGAAGCTCTTCAACTCCTTAGTAACAACGAAGAATTCATCATTACGTTGTACGACTTCTTCAAAGCTTTCGATTCAGTTGCTCACGAAGCCATATATAGAGTACTCTGCAAACTAAGACTACCAAGCAAGATCATCCAAACTATCATGGACATGCTAATAGATTCTTCTGTTCAGATCCTGGTTGGTAATGCTCTCTCCAAACCCTTCACCACATGCAGAGGAACAAGCAAGGGAGACCCAATATCCCCCACCATCTTTGTCTTGATTGTAGAGGCACTGTCCTGTGCCATCACAATGATCCACACATCAAAGGTATCTCTCTTCATTCTTCGGTGGATAATGTGAAATCACTCTTCTTTGCAGATGATACAGCATCACTATCAGCCAACGCAACAGATCTAGCTAAAATCAACGAGTGGATAGACAAGTTCAGCAAAAGCAACAGCATCCAAAATCAACAAAGATAAATGTATCTGTATCACAACGAAAGAGAAAACAGTGCTACCCTTCCCAACCTTGAAGAAAGGTGCTCACGAAAGATACCTTGGTTTCCACATTAGCCACAAAGGACTGGTCGATATCCTCCCTTACAAAATCGAAGTAATCACAGCACTCCTCATCAGATGGAAGAGTCAATGCAGCACTATGAAAGGAAGACTCGCCATCCTTAAGACCTACGCCTTTATCTAAACTCACGTACCACATGTACCTAGAAGACTTCTCCAAAAAAGATGCAGCACACCTCGATAATCTAATCAATTGGTTCCTGTACTCATCCGAGAAGTTCCAAAGGAACAAAGTGTACACAAGAAAGATGACAGCAGCGAGAGCGTCATGTGACATTGATGAAGGTGGAATCGGGCTCTGGGATATGAAAAGCAGAGCAACAGCACAAAAAGCTTGGTTATACGAAAGATTCTTGGAACATTGTTCTAACAACAGAGAGGACAACCTTTCCTTTGGAAAGGTTTGGAAAACAGCAATCATTGGACAAATCCAAGTCAAAACTAGTTTCTCAAATTCAAAGAAGCCTGGAAAGTCATGTTCCCACCCCACTATCGCAAGCTAATTGAAACCTTCACCCTTCCTACCAACTACCTACAAGTATCTGAGGATAAGCCCAGAGTCAAACTCAAGGAGGTCTACTACACAATGATGGACAATCAAACAAAAAAAGAGTGGAATCTGTTCAAACCAACTCCCGGCAAATCGAAATCCAATCGAAGGGAATCAATATCTTAGCCAATATCAGTAAGCTTCCAAAATCAAACGATCAAAGGAAGAGACCTCATCTGGCGCTATTTTCTCAAGATCCTGCCCCTAGTCAAAGGTACCAATGTGACCTGCATTCATTGTAATGCACCTGAAACCTCAGAACATATTCTTCTTCAACTGTCCTTATGTCCATTCAGTGCTAGTCCCTCAATTTGAAGAAGCAGCCAAACAAATCGACGTCAAGCTCAACAGATGGGAAATCCGGAGACTCAACATCTCCAAAGAAAGCGAACTTTCAACCAACCTATACGCCTTACTTATGGAATATGCCTGGAACCACAGAAACAAGAAGATACACAACGAAACACCTAGCTTCATACACAAAGACATCATACTCCATAGGCTCAAACACGTTGTGAAATCCGTATATTACACCTCTTTAGAAAGAATCTTATGGTGGACAAACAAAAGGAACAACCCAACAAAGGATGGTCTAATCATCCTGTGCGATCTTAAGATCACCGAAATTACCAACCATTACAACAAACATTGGAACAACAACAAACTAATTACATTACAACTACCCAATTCAAAATCAACATCTAAATCAGGTTTAAGCTAACAGTCAACAACCTGACCAAACAAACAAACTGTTATCACTCATTCCAGAGATCCAAACTGAGAGGCAACAATCAACTGGAAAGATGATGATCCAAACTATTCAGAACTGACCACTCAACTGACTATTATAAGATTGATATACTTCCCAATTAATAATAGATTCAATAAACTAGCTTTTGAATTTGAGATGGTTATAGATTATAACCATCCTATTCACTTGTCTCAAAAAAAAAAAAATAAAAGCAGATAATAAGAAAGTGTACACCTACAAATGGTTAGACAAACTATCTAAGTTCAAAAAGGATTGGTACGACAAATGTTGGTCCTTTGATACTCCCAAACCCCTCGAAAGATGACAATGTCTAGACAATGTCAAATTGCAACACTGTAACATGTAAATACCAATCTTAAATAAAGTGCTTTAGAGAACCTTGTCTATGTAAGATTGGCTTAGAGGTAAAAAAACAAAAATTATCATCTAACAAAGTTTTTACATATATCCAGTCATGTTCATGTCTTTTATTTAATTCTCTTGGTGATATCTTATATAATTTAAACAATCTTGAACTGTTTTAAGTCTAGACATATCCTCCATTGGAATGGAGATATCAAATTCCTTCTCAATTTTTCTAAATGTTTCTAATAATTTTACCCCAAGGTCTTTGTCAGAGAGATTAATAATATAATAAAGAAAACTGTAATTCGATTCTTTCTTAACCTGGTCTCAGCAGTAGTTGTAATTAAAGTATTATTTCAATTTTTCTTTCTTTACATTTAGATGTTTAGAAATAATCTTTTTTAATCTAGCTTCAATATCTGTTGAAACAGAATTATATTGAGTCTACGAAACATATTAATAAAAATAAATAGCTAAATTATTTAATTAAATTATTTACCAATGATTGCATTTATATTATATTATAATATATTTAAATGGTATATTTATAAATATATAATGATCAAGTTAAAATTTGTTAACACCATTTTTAAACTGATTTATATTTGATGATAATAAAAATATTTGGATCAATTTGAATTCCATATTGGTCTATTTATTTAGTTTGGTCCCTTATAGGTTATAAATTTACTATTAAATCTATTTTAATATTTTAGATATGGTTTACACGCATGCAGTCTCGGGATACATTTGGCCTTTGTTGGTTGGGAATAAAGCTCACAATCCTTGAAACAATTCTTCATGTTGATCTCTTCATCTACAATGGCCATTGAACCTATTAACATTACTGATAATATTAACAATAATGCCAATACTATTTGCTTTGAGATACTTTTTAGTTTTATAAACATCTTAATTTAAATACTACTAAAGATAGTAATTTAATGATCAGTAGTACCACAATTAAATAATTCTAACTTATTATGCAATTTAACACAAATAAAAATTGGTTGTTTTAATATTAGTATATTTAATGTAATAATAAAAAAAAATCAAATAATAATATTATTAAATGAATACATTGTTTATTTTTTATTTATAATAAGTATGTGGTGTGGTGATTGGTATTGATTGGTTGAATGTTGTTGTTGTTGTTGAGTGCATGTTAGCCATTTGAGTTATATTTATATTATTTGTCATTGGTTATGCTTCATCATCATACTCCTCTTCTTCATAGTCGATATCTTCATCATCAGAATTTTCGTAGTCATCGTCACCATATTGCTCATAGTCTTCATGATAGTTGGATGACATTGCTTTTCTATTACGTTGTTGCTGTTGCTGCTGAAGTTGGCTGCTGTTGAATGAGTGGGCTAAGAACATTCCAGTTGGTTGGAATGGAGAGTGGTGTCACCGTAGGAAGCCTGTACCTTTCTGACCTGAGGGCGGTGGATAGATCCATCTGGATTCAAATGGGCATACATACAACTGGTTTTCCAAATTTACAAGTACCTTTACCATGGTTGAAGTACTTGCATGGAATGGTACTAAGCTTGGCACGATAGATCTCAATAATCTCCTGCTTCTTTTCGTGGGAGACATAGATATCGCTGGAATAATAAAGTAGCTGTTGACACGGCAACATTGGGCAGAGACGTACGGAGGTGTTGCTGTTGCTGTGTTGGGCGGGCGTGATTATCTGGCCATTTGGACCAGTAGTTGAGCCACGCCACTCACGGATGCAATCGAGACAAAACACGTGATTGCAATGTGAGAGCAATCCAAATCGACGTCCTTTTTCAACGATTGAGTCAAAGCAAATGCCACATTCAAGGTTTTTGATTTTAGCACGTTTCCTTTGCACGCTCCTGAATGATGTAACACTCTGTAAGATGCTCCTTGTTTTGAGCTTGATTGTTAGGAATCAACATGGGCTTCTCGCAGATATTACACTTTTCACCATGAATGAATTACAGCTATCACCATTTCTGCAACTACCTTGTACAAAGAAATGACACAATGCCTAGTAAATAAATAATGGGTTAGATGTCAATGGTGGTCCTGTGGTATCTTGCAACTTGTGGTCTCCATACCTCTGATTTAGTTGATTGTTCTGATTTTGGTTGATTTTCATAAGTTATATAATAGTCTGGTGGAAGTCCAAGTTTTGATTTCAAAGCATCTAAATATGATAATGGTTTCTTTTCTTCTTGACTATAATTTATATTGTTTTCTTTGTTTGTGATGATGAAGTGGATGTTGATGTAGATGATGTTGTATTATGATTAAATATATTGTTGCTATTGTTAAGTTTCATTGTTGTTGTTGTTATTATTACTATTACTTAAAGGAATATCATGATGGTTAACTATAATACTCTTTGGACTATTGTTATTAATATTATCTTTAAAACTATTATTATCATTTTGTATATAAATAGGGAGTGTATGTTGTTGTTGGTGATGGCTATTTAACAGTATATTTATAGGTGTTGATGATGATGTTGTTGTTTGTTGATTGTTTAATACATTGTTTCTGCTGCTGCTGCTACTATTATTTGCTATATGATGATTGTTAGATATCTCTATGTCATTGAATTTCTTGGCGATGTCATATTGGAATGGATCAAATATTGTGTCATCGTAGTTGTCATCTATGACATTGAATCCAGTGCCATTGAAGTCAATGAGATCTTCATCATCGTCTGATGTCTCTTCATCGTCTACACCAGATGGATCTTGGAAGCTTCCAAGAGGGTAGAATGGAGATGGAGAGCTTGAGAGTATAGTGGCATTGTGCGATCCATATTGGGGGCTAAATGGCGATGATGGCGATGATGGTATAATGGTACGTGGAGAGTTGGGGAAGAATGAAAGTGTGCTGGTGATACGTTGTTGTGGGGACAATGCAATGTTGGTCACTCCTGAGTGCTGGTGTTGATGGTGGAGTGATTGTTGGTGGTGAAGCAATGGTGATTTTGGGGTAGAGATTGGGTTTGACGACAAGTGATCACGAGGACTAGTATCAAACTGGAACTGCATCAGGTGATTGGTTGCAGACGAGGAAATTGAAGATTGATGGAACTGTTGGTGGTGATGAAACTGTTGATTGTCATCAATAAACATGGCACGCGATTTAAAAGAAGAATCGATGTTGATCGCTGGCAGAGTTGATGGCCCAATGGATCCATTCGTAGCTTGGTCAGCAAATGGTCCATTATTAGACATTAACAAACTGCTGATATTCTGGTCCTGCATCGATGACATTGGCAAGAGTGGTGCCAAAATACTGTGCTGATGATCGGCAATAGGATTGGCTACAGCTTGTGGCTGTGTAATTGGAGCTGGTTGTGCCATGGATGCCGGTTTAATTATAGATGCCTGTAGTGGGGAGGATGCAGTGTTGGTATTGCCACTACTGCTACTAGTATTGCTGTTGATATTGATGGATGTTGATGTGGGTGGTGGATTAGCAGATATTTCAATTGATTTCTTATTTACTGAAGAACTGTTGGCTGTGGTTCTATTTCCGTTGCTATTCTTATTGCTGCTGTTGTCAATGTGTTGGAATGGACACTTTGATCCACTCTTGCAATATCCACCCATGTGATATTTGCACACTGGGGCATTGCTATGACTGCTAGCATTGTTATTACTTGCAGACTCATTTCCATGATTGCTATTGGAATCGTTGGCTCCAGCACCTTCATGAAGGAACTTACATGATTTGCCAGACAAGCATTTGCCACTCTTATAGAACTTGCAGACAACATTCAACTTCTTGGTGGAATCTGTTGTACTATTAGCATACTGACTGTTGCTGCTGCTGCTGCCACTGCCACCACCACTATGATGATGATGATGGTTACTCATCTTTTCGTCTACTATCCTTCTCTTACTTTCTTTCTCTTTCTTTCTTTCTTGTCCTGCTCTCTACTCCTCAACTCTGCGCCTATCAATTCAAAATAATGTTGGTATGATTAATAAAAAACTATAGTCCTACTATGTTGTTATCTATGAATGTAGCTATGTTTCTAGAATGTCTGACTGACTGTCTGTCTGTAAGGGTGTGTGATTCTTGTTTCTTAAGAAATAAATGTTCAGCTAATTGATATTATATTGGTATATTATATTGGGTTGTTGCTTTCTTCCTCAATAAATCTGTCAATTTAATTATTTTTTTTTTTTTTTTTTGATTTTGACTCTTTTATTTGTATTGATTGTAAGCATGCACACCTATTTTATTTTCCCATGATTCCTCTGGGAAGTTTACCACCAGAAAAGTAGAGTTCGACCACAGTTGATTAAGCTTCTGAGTGAATGATGTCAAATGTAGTGGTGGTGATACGAGTATGGTGTGAACATATTACAAAGCAATATGATTGCCTTTTTGGTTGGTGTAAAGTGAGTGATGTGAGGTGCGAGTGGTAGTGAAGAAGAAGACCCGAACCATATAATTATTCATGAAGACTGAATATCCAACAACACAACATAATTATAACTATCTACTTTTATGTTTGAAATATATTTGATTATTGTACTTACTTTAATCTTTTAAATGTCACTCTTCAGATCTCTTAGAAATTGAGCTTTTTTTTAAAATATAACTATA
The DNA here is from genome assembly GCA_003667245.1 of Heterostelium multicystogenum. Lineage (NCBI taxonomy): Eukaryota > Evosea > Eumycetozoa > Acytosteliales > Acytosteliaceae > Heterostelium > Heterostelium multicystogenum. The sequence continues at coordinate 260,811 of RCNN01000001.1, read as the reverse complement.
TGATTGCTGTTGCTGCTACTGTATCAAATATGGATATGTATATATTCTTATTTGTTATTGTATTCTTAATTAAGTAATAAGTTTTATAATTTAGATATGTTTCTTGATGTAAAAAATTCTTAATAAAAAGTCTTATTAAAAAGATTTTTACCCTTCCTTACCAAAAAAATCTGAATTTTCCCAATTTTTGAGTTATTTTATATTAAATTAATATTAATACTATTTAATTTACTAGTAATATTATATTATGAATGCTTTGACGGCAAATGTCCTTGATCAAACTAACTAACAATATTCGCTCATTCACTCATACATACATTCATTCATTCATTCATGATTGTTTGATTCTCACTCACTTTGTATTTTCAAAATCATTCATTATTTCATTGAATCATCCAGATGCTCAGTCACTCAGTTAGTCACTTAGTCTGTCAACCAATTTGAATTGTAAATGATTGATTGTTGGTATTGATATGTCTGATTGATTCTAAGATCTGATGATTATGCTTATGTTTGGTTTGGTTTGATTTGGTTAGGTTTAGATAAACAATCAAGTAAAGCGAATGCTAATGATAGTATTGTTTGAGGGAAATCTAAATGATTCTGAATTATAATTATAAATTATCCTTTGTTGTACAGTATTGTGATTTTAGATTTCAGGTGCTTTATTGTCTAATGTCTAACCAATCAATCAATCTAAGACATTTCAACCTCAAGCAAAGACTACATGAGTTTGAGCAAGCTGACACAGATATTTGATAGTTAGAGAAAAAGGACTTAACTACACTCGAATATGGTTTGTACAGCACTCTTCTTCTCCGTTATGATCACTCATATAGATTAAATAGATAGATAGATAGGTAAGAAATCATCCCTCACACTTTTATAATGGGAGAGGTAATTCGTCTGCTTTACCTATTTTTTATTTTTTTTAGTATAAAAACACACAGATACATATATCTATGTAGATAATAAATAATAATAATAATCTTACAAATATTAATATTTAAACAATAATATATAATTATTATTAGTAAATGATATTTATATTATAAAATGAATGATTACAAATTTGCTTTTAGTATGGTAACATATAAAGGATAATGATATTTCATTTATAAATGAATATTGATATTATTAATATCAAGTTGAACTATAGAGTAATTGAGTGAGTAACTGCCGAAGTTCATCTTTATAATTAGATTTCTGGGTAATATATGGGATGTTTGTGAGACATATGTACTGAGTTATTGATATATCATGTATCAATTAATAAAAGTGGTTTTTATTTTAAATTTTTATTATTAGACTCCGATTCTTGTAATTGATGAAAAAAACAGTTTAGAAAATCAAACCAAGAGTCAAGAGGTGTGAGGTGAGCCTCACATATCTTTGGGTAAACAAAAAAACTTTTCATAAACTTTGTTTGATAATAATTAATTTTTGTTTTTGATTATTTTTCATAATCAAAATAACTTTTTAATGTTCTTCTTCTTATTATCTATAGTATTAATCTTGTTGTAATAATAGGAGTGTAGAGGTTAAGCTAGCTTTAGAAAGTACAATAATAATAATTATAATAATAGTATAATAGTAGTAGTGTAATATAATCAATCAGGTAAATAATAAATGGTGCATTGCAATTTCATGAATCTACTTTTTTTAATTAAATTGTTATTTACCGATGTTTTGTTTTGTTGACTGATGTTAAGACTATTTGATTGGACTTGATTAGGTTGAGTGGATAGTATTGGCTTTGATTTGGCTTGATTAGTTAGAATTTAATACTTTTAGCATCAATCAACATTTATTTATATATCATAATAACTTTTGTTTAGTCGTGGTTATCAATTTAGCTTGTCAATCACTATATCTATCAATCAATCAATCAGCCAACGACACCAGCCCATCAACAACTTTCCCAATTATGAGTATTATTATGGTATAGATCGATTCATATCATAAGTAAGCAATTGATTGTTTTACTTTTTATTAGGAATATAGATTTCAGACTTATCATTCAACATAAATTAAATTACCCTACTCTTCTTGATTGCATTGTACTGACAATCAGATCAATCAATTAAACAAACGATTAATTTGAAGAAGGAAGGTGGAATAATTCAAATTATCTATGACCTTTTTGTTTTTCATTCTATTTTTATTGTTGTTGGCTTTTTAATCACATCACCCCACATTCTGCACCTCTACACGATACTGCAGCATCTGCTGGCACCACTATCACCACCGACGAAAATCAAAAAACACCTATCCATCATATCCTCATTCAATCAACCTGTACCCCTAGTTTTAGATTTGTAATTCAAACCCTTTTTCAATATAATAATAATAATAATAATAATATTCCAACCCATTCACCTTACATTCATATTTTAACAATAATAATAATCATACAACAACAACAATCATACTACACACATATACACAATTTTACTACTATTATTGTCTGATTTGATTTTTAGACTAATTAAACTATCTATTTATCTATTCATTTATTAACCAATCTCAATTTTATTGCGATCGTTGTTAAATATTTTCTTTTTGATTCTATTCTTTCTATAATATTTCCTTTACTTTTTTACTAATCAGTATATTATTATTATTATTACTAAACTATATTATTCATAAATTATATTCATATATTTTAATATGTTATGCATTTTAGATAGATAGAGGTATTTAGTCAATTTTATAAAGTTAGTATCACCAAATAGCCATACAAAAACAACTTTTATCATTCCAGTTGGAATTGAAATGAATATTTGTAGCTTCTAGCTGTAGTTGTGGAGTTTATTTACTTTTAATTAATTGTCTTGACAGTGTTTGTGACACTGTAAGTAGTTTTGTTTGATAGATCTAAAGATTAATCCTTTGTTCGACAACCTATCTGATCATTTGGTCATTTCCCAATTTCCAATTGACATGCAATGTGTGTCAACTTGAAAACCACCAAACATTGACAATCAAAACATTGCCGACATGGGCACATGGTTTTTTTGACAAAAACAACTTCTCAAGTACAGGGTCACCAACAATTATTAATACAGATTTTGACACTTTGTTTTATTTTGCTATAAAGCAAAGAAAACCGCAATATTCTCTAACACTGTGTTGTTATTATTGCCTCGCTTTTTTAGCTTTTTTTCTTATTCTAAAAACCTTGCAAAAAAAAAAAAACCAAAACAAAAAAACAAAAATAGTGAAAGATTTTATTTATCATCCATTAAAATACACACTGTGTTTGCAAACAACCTCATATTACTACTGCGAATTACACAGACAACACCAGCCAACGACAGACATAACACAACAGAATAGAACTAGTTTTGAGCTAGAGCTAGAGCTGGTTAGATAACCAATCAACAAACATATTCACACATTTCTACTTTATACAAACAAACAACATAATATTCTTATTCTTTTACTATTATTGTAAACATTCAGATTTACTCGACTTTTGTTTTTTAAAAATAAAAATAAAGACAAACAACATACAGACCGACAGAGGAACAAAAAAGAAGAGCTGAATATAGAAAAGAAAAGAAAAGAAAAACAAAAGAATTTAAAAAAAAACATAACATAACATTAAAGTGTAATTGTCTTAAGATTCTTTATTATTAGTATTATTATTGTTTTTAATATTATGTAATTGTAATTATTTATAATACCTAACTACAACAACAACAACAGAAATTTAATTATTAATATTTATTTCTCAAATCGTAGTAGTAAAATAAAAAGATAGAAGTATAGCAAGAGATTAGTTAATTAGTTAATTTGTAAAGCAGAAAGTTAAGACTAGCAATATAGTAATAATAGAGTAATAATAATAATAATAATAATAGTCGTAGATTGATTTATAGATCTATAGTATTTAATATTTTGTCGCGATTAGTATTTTGATTGTCTCCTCTGCAGTTGCAGCTATTATTACCTTGTTGCAATATACAAGGCTACCATAACAAGGTAGAAGATACTTGATGGAAGAGACTTTAATTACAAATAATAATAATAATAACAACAACAACAGTAATAATAGCAACGGTTCACAAAACCGAATCAATACCAATAACAACGGTAGTAATCAAACGAATAATACAAGTGTTTCTATTTTAGTAAATGGAACACAAAAAGCCAAGACTGGAAAAAGCAGCAGCATGGAGGAAGACGACCGAACAGAGGAAGAGAAGCCCACCGGGAATAGCGTACCTTTGTTGGAGTCTCAGGTAACTGGCGGGAAGAGAAAATTAGACCTCGAAGAAGAAGATGAAATCGATCATCAGATAGTTGAAGAAAATATACCACACCATCAACTTAAAAGACCCTCCCTCGGTAAGCATCTCTTGTAGCTATATGTGCATAAACTCAAACTAACCCTACTTGTAAACTATTAGGTAACATTCGATCACCAATAAACAGAAGAGAATGGTTAGGACTAAACAATAATAATAACAACAACAATAATAACTATAACAATAATAACAATAACAGCATCGATTTAAATGGTAGCACTGGTAGCATGGTTACAGATTTAAATGCAAATGCTAACAGTATGGTTAGCAATAATGATAATTTAGCAGAGAATGAAGAGATTACCAGAGAGAGATTGGAGCGTGACAAGATGCTGCATGACGAAACCGATGATAATATGATGCAGTATCAGTACAAATATGGTGATGGTGAAGAGGGTGAGAATTACGATTTGTTGTTACACAAGTCACACCATATCATTGATGATAGATCACCACAACACCACCATGAAGATCACCATGAGGATCATCATAATCACGCTGATGATGAACACAGCGCAACCAGCAGCAAACACAACAGTAACAGTAACAATAACACCGACGATGAGTCATATGATAATCATCTCAGAAGCAATAATAATACAGATGATGACAGTGGCAATATGTTGGATGATCCTCTTTCAAGAGGAAACAGTCCAGTTCGTTCAGGTAGCAAACTCTCCACAGGCAGAGATCGTGACCAGGATCTCGAGCATCACAGCACTGACGACGAACACGAACATAAATACAGCGATGAGAAAGATGACCATCATGACGAAGAACATCATGATGAGGACCCTCATGACCAAAAAACACCAACAGATGATCAAGACAAGAATATTGAGCACGCAAACGCCACTCCAACACACGACAATGTTGCAGACGATGATGAAGACGATGAGGACGACGATATTCCACTTCGTATTACAACCGCTGCTAACAATAAAGCCCCAAAACTCACCCTCAGTAACTGTTGGCTAAAGGTCATCCCTACTGATGTCTGGTCGCTCAGCGAGCTGCGTGATCTCGATCTCTCGGCAAATCATCTCAAGAAGGTGTCCAAGTCTATTGGGTCTCTCGCGCATCTCAAGCGTCTTCGTTTGAACCACAACCAACTCACTGTACTACCAAAGGAGTTATTCTCATTGACTCGTCTCACAACACTCTACCTCAACAACAATAACATCAAGGTCATTCCCAAAGATATCAGAAATCTGCAAAGTTTGAGAATCCTTGATCTCAGTTTCAAACCAAATCACCGACATTCCATCACAATGTAACTTCAACAAGATGTCAACTCTGGTCGAGTTGCGTCTCCGTTACAATCAACTTTCAACGTTGCCTTCCAACATGCTTGAGGCCAATCAACTACAGGTCCTCTGGTTGGAGGGCAATCGCCTTCCGCTACCAAAGAGTATCCTGAAAAAATCACCAACTGAAATTTCTGGCATTCCTCAAGAATATAAACCAACCACCAAACGTCCGACCGATAAACTCAACAAGAACTCACCACCAGCATCGATCAACGCTGAACAAACTATAGCAGTAGCTCAAGCATTCGCCCAGAATGCAATCGATAACAAGAAGAGAAAGAAGGAGAATCTCAATGAGATTAAGAAGCAACACATCGAAGTTGAAGCTCAGCTCAAGCAACTCAAGGAGGAGTTGGTCTTGGCAAATGCCAAGGCAACCAAGTTCGAAGAGGAAGCTGCTGTTCTTCACCAACTTCACCAACTTCAGCCTTCTATTCCACTTCCACAGATTTTACTCTCGCATCAACCCCAACTCTGGGACAATATCGCATCGCCACCTATAAACACACCACCCACAAGCGTTTCACCAGTGCTAACCAGTGCCAATGTAGCAAACGCAATCAGCCAAATATCACTTCTTTCACCAACACAACACCACCAGGCACCAGCCAATTTACAAACTGCTGCAGGACAGCAACCAAATATTCAAACACCTCCCACCGTTTTACAAACACCCTCACCCATTCAACCGCAAACACCAACCAATAATGAACAAAATGTAAACTCTCCCACAACCATTCACCATCAACCATTTGCCATGCCTGTTGCAATCAAAAAAGAACCCCACCAACTGAAAAACCATTTGAGTGGGAGGTCCCTCTTTCGGAGATTGTTCTTGGCACTCGTATTGGTCGAGGAGGATACGGTCAAGTATTCCGTGGTAGCTGGAGAGGAACCGAGGTTGCCGTCAAAATGCTCTTCAACGACAATCTCAATCCAAAATTGCTTAGTGACTTGCGTAAAGAAGTCGATCTTCTCTGTAAACTTAGACATCCCAACATTGTTTTATTCATGGGAGCCTGCACCGAACCAGACTCGCCATGCATCGTCACAGAGTACCTCTCAAGAGGTAGCTTGGCAAATATCTTGCTCGATGAGACCATACAAATGGATTGGGGACTGCGTCTACAGCTTGGATTCGACTGTGCACGTGGAATGACTCATTTGCATTCTAGAAACCCCGTCATCATTCATCGTGATCTCAAAACAGACAACCTCTTGGTCGATGATAGCTGGCAGGTAAAGGTTGCCGACTTTGGTTTGGCCACCGTCAAATCTCATACATTCGCCAAAACAATGTGCGGAACTACTGGATGGGTAGCCCCTGAAGTGCTTGCTGAGGAAGGTTACACCGAGAAAGCCGACGTCTACTCTTTTGCAATTGTATTGTGGGAGCTTTTGACTCGTCAAATCCCATACGCAGGAAAGAACACAATGCAAGTAGTCAGATCGATCGATCGTGGTGAACGTCTTTCCATTCCCAGCTGGTGTCCACAGGCCTATGCCAACTTGCTCAATAGATGTTGGGACACTGATCCTGCAAACCGACCCTCTTTCCCAGAGATTCTCCCAATTATGGAATCAATGATAACCGAATTCCAAGCTGCCAAGAAAGAGGCACTTGCTCAAGGACTCAGCCCTCCCTACGTTGGTCCACCAGGCACTAATGAGCCACCAAAGCAACTTCAACCTATCCCAATTCTACCACCAGCCGCAGCAACAACAGCCATCAATAACTTTAATAACTTCAACTTCCAAGCACTAGCCCAACAACAACTTTTACAATCACCATTAGAATTATCACAATTCCAACAATTCCAGCAGTTCCAACAATTTCAACTTCTCCAACAACAAGCAGCTGCCGCTGCTGCAGCAGCTGCTCAAAATACACAACCAATGATTACAGATAAAACCTCAACTCCACCCCCAAACAATGACAACAATAACAACAATAACAATAATAATATTTTTCAAGCAATACACCCATCCTGACATGGATAAAAATTCATACTAATAATATCATAGAATAATATTAAATCAATAAATTTAAAATATAATATAGTTTTATTTATATGAATAAAATACATTAATAATAATCATAGTCTATTCGTTAAGTATTTCTTTCCATCTACTATCTAATAATTATCTTTGGATTTTATTTTAAATTTTATTTTATTTGCACCCAGAAGTGAAGCCAGATCTATCTTTTTTTGCTTTCGATAATCTTCTTGTGACTCACAGACTTAACCAGAGTGATTTTCAAACAACAAAAAAAAAAAAAAACAAAAACAGATCACCATGAAAAAATGTCATGATTTGATTAAAATTACAGTAGTATTTTTTGTTAATGTTTTCGATCACTTTTATGGGGGTGAGATTTGATTTGGTTTTTTTTTTAATTTATTTTGTCAAAATCGGAGGGTGAAGAAGAGAAAACAAACCAAAAAGCAAAACAAAAAAGAAATCAAATAATTTTTGATCAATATTTAGAATTTATACAAATACTACTAGTAATAGTAATAATTATAATATTATAGTAATAAGGGTCAAATTTAGTATTAGCAAGTGATAGCTAAGTTTACACTATATAAGGTAAAGAATAAATAAATGTTGTTATTTATATTGTTACTTTTAATCAATTTAGTCAACATAAATACAATCAAATATAATACAATAATCTCAATATAAACATTGTATTATATCACCGTTATATAACATATAGCTTTTAAAACATAGTATTTTAAAATAGTTTTTGATAACAATAGGATGAAACAAAGCATAATAATACATTAGCAATAATAATAATATTTTTTAGAGTTCTTATATTAGTAATCATTAAAATCATATATTTCATGTATAGTCCGTTATGTTACAACTATATCTATCATCAAGTATAAAATAATAGTTCTATAGTATTAGATATACCACTTATATATATAGCAATGCCAATTAACAGATGACAGTTAACATTGGAACTATAGCTTACCACTGCACTTCATCCCTCTATATACATATAAAAGGAAGAGAGAGAGGAGTGCAGAGATAAGATAAATGAATTTTAATTAAAATAATAATCTATTGTCATTTATTTATCTTTGCCTTTTTACCTTGAAGTAGATAGAGAGAGACAAACCAACACTATTAGTCAAATAATTTGGAATTTCATTTAATTCAATCATCATCAGCAGCAGCAGCATCATCATCATTATTCATTATTGTTACCTTATTTGTTGTTATTCTCATGCTTATTGTGTTAACATCTTGAACAGTGTATTCGATATATCCATTCGTCACCGCTATTTATTAGTACTACTTTCTTTATATATTTAAATTTACTTGTTGCTTTTTAAAGCAATGAAGCAGCTGCAGCAGTGGATCTCCTAATGATTTGATAATCGAGCCAACAAACGACCCAAAATAATATAGCTTTCCATTCAAATATAGTCATCGAACATGTTCGATTTTATACTCATTACAATAGAACCAGCCTATTTGCATCATTCCATCATCCACTCTAGCAACCTTTATACCCATCCTCATTGTATCTGTTGATCATTTTATTTTATTTATTTACTATTTGTATTTGAACAAGAGAGGAAGAGATCTCTTAGGTATGTTTGGGTCAACAACAACAACGAAAACCCAACTTTGATTCATCCATTTTGCAATTCAACATTTTTATAACCCCGCTTCATTCTGCGGATACTCCACATCAAATATAATAACTATAGTTTTTATTATTATTATTATTTATTTATAATTATTTATTATTTGATGAATAATAAAAGTAGTGGTTGTGGGTTGTGGTTGTTGATTTGGGAATAAAAGCTAATCTCAAGATTGTTAAGGCGAAGTTCTCCGAGTGGAGATCTTTTTGATCCTAATTAGCAATTGCCATTCTAATAATCTGATTATGTAGAGGGGTGGGTGGCTGTACAGCACTCGGCACTCCTCCCAACTATTTACCATATTTATATATGCTTTAAAGTAAAACAAACAAATCAGATTTGTAGATATCTATTAAACGTTAGCTAGACATTATTTACCTCGAACACTTGACCACATTTAAATATCTGTCTTTTGAATTTTGTATATATTTGCGCATCGCACTTCACATCTTTCATTAAATAACATTTCGCCAAAACTTATGTAAATATTAACTTAAACATTGAACAACACAAGTATCATTTGTTAGTTTGCAAATTATATAATTAACTGAACAAGAGCAAGAGCAAGAAGAAGAGCGCAATTGAAATGTCAATGATCGTCCACCAAGCCTCCAACCCGGAGTCTTTTAAGCATTGCGAGTGCCGTAATGCCAAAGAACTCATCCAAATGATACGTTCCGATGCTGTGGAGTTTGTCGAAGCCTCCTGGCCAGATGACATGGGACTTTGGTACAGCACTACCATCCGTTCCCACGAAGTAAGTCTCCAGAATCTCGTTGAGGGTATCAGATTCTATGACCAAATCCTCATGGTTGACGCCACCTCTGCCGTCTTGACCTCACCAAGAAGAATAAAACCGTTTTGCTACGTTGCTCAAGCATCAGTCGTCCAATCCCCGCACCAGCACCCAGCAAGCAACAGCAAGTCACACCATCTACTTCTAAATTTGCTGCCTCGACTGTTCAGCCTTTGCCATTGAACAAAGCAATGCTTTCATTGTCATCTTCGTCTTCATCCACCTCTCCACTGCCATCACCAACGACACAGAGAAACCAGTTGTCTCCACGTCAAGTCTTTGGTCATGGCTCCCCATTGCCATCCTCAGATGACTCCTATTTTGAAAACGACGATGATGAGCCGTATGATGACTCCAGCTCTTCTTGTGAAGAGAATTGGTGATGGTGAAGTGTTACAGAAGTCCACCAATGCCAACCTCAAAGCTTTCATACCTCATTGATGCTTCTGAAAAACTCTTAAAAAGCAAAAGACAACCCGAACCACTTCCAAAAAGACGAAGCAACTTCATTCGACTGCTCAGAATATTCAGCAAACAATCACGATACAGCCGTTGTCACCTTCATCCAACTATAGCAGCTCCTCCGAGTATTTCAGATCCTCCTTCTCCACCCTCCTCAGACTCATCTTTGGGCAAACGTAAAGATGCCGAGTGGTTTAGAAACCCCAAAGAACCGGGTCGAGCTGGTGCCCGATCTCTCCAATCCAATGATTTTAGCAAGCAAAATGGACAGAGTAGCATCCGAAAGTGCAGGAAGTGTTCCAAACTCTGACCTATCAATCGACAATACTGAAAGATTTAATTATGTAAGTCACGACATAGCTCAATATATTATTTATTTAAAGACTTAAACTAATCCTCTTATTTAGTGAGGGACAAATACAATTGCCACCTCTTCTTAGACCTCGTCAGTATCATGCATGCAAAATCCCCAAGGAAGAAAGACCTTCCAAACGTAGAAAGAACCATACAACATTGTTTTGTAGACATTGTGGCACCAATGACACTCCGGAGTGGCGTAGAGGACCAGATGGTCGCAAATCACTTTGCAACGCCTGTGGTCTCCACTATTCAAAAACTGTAAAACGTGAGAACATGACTCCTCAAGCACAAACCAAGAGATTTGACATTACAAATCTTTTAAATCCTTGCGATGCCTAATAAGTTTAAACTTATCTCTCACATCAAACTCTCATTTATTTTTTAATACATTTTCTCATACACAATTAATAATCAATCACACATCAACTTGTAGAATATATGTTTTTTAACCAATTCAATCAATAATCCAACGATTAAAAATCAATAAAACAAAAAAAATATCGTAATTTTATTTATAAATTTCTAGATACTTATAATTCATGGCAATTTGTAACTTTTCACTTTACCAAAGTCACACATAAATAAATATCATAACAACAATCAATAACTGGAATCTATCTATCCTTCCAGACAGTTTAGTTAGCTGAGTTGAAAATCCAACAATGGTGGGATTGCAAAAATACAAAAAAAAAAAACAAACTCAAAAAACTGCAAGAAGTTTTGAAAGATCTATCATTTGAGTTTTTGATGCGATGTGGTTGATGTAAATTGTATTGGAAATGTCAACTCGATTGAGATTTACGAATTTTTGTAAGATATTTTATCTTGATCAAATTGTTAAAAAATAAATTAATAAATTAAATAAAATTTTCTTTGGTATACATTGCAAGGCTCAATTCAATTTCCCATTTACGAAACAATCTAATCATTTTAATTTATTAAAACAAATTACAATAGAAAGAATCTTTGATTTATATATTTGTATATTGTATATATTTAAAAATGAAGTACACATTTTTAGTGACATTGGTCCTTTTGGTATCAATTCAGTATATTCAATCTACTCCATTGGATGATTATGTAAATGCCCCAGATTCAAGGTATATAAGTTTCACATATTTTTAATTACAAATATTTACCGAATCACTGATAACTAACAAATAATCTATCAACCACAGCTACAAATGGACTTTAAATAATACAATCCATGCTACAACATATACAGCTTTTATTTTAGAGTTGAGTAAGATGTGATTAATTTTAGAATTTATTTCTAGAATTCATGTTTTTTTCTAACTGAAAATCTAAATGTTTTTTTTTAGCTTCACAAACATGGATGACAACAGCAGAATCCAGTAGACCAGTATGGAAGCATTGGTTATCAATGTAGGTATCCTCAATACTTAGTTGAGTAGTCGATCAAATCTCTAATATTAATTTCGAAAATTATTTAGTTGTGTTCCAAATGGATATACCTCAAATACCGCATTTATGTACGTAGACGGTGGTAGCAATACTAACTGGCACACACCATCGAGCATTGATACTACAAGTAATTATCAAAAAAAAACTGTTGGCTCTGAAATTTCAAATTCTAACATTGTATTTTATTTAATAATAGTTGAAATTGCCTGTATTGCTTCAAAGGGAATTACAGTTGGACTTACTCAAATTCCAAATCAACCAATTATGTTCTTTGATGATGGTGTTAATCGTTATGAGGATGGTTTAATTGCTTACACTGTTCGTATTAACAATCTTAGACAATTTACAAGTGATTATTAATTATTTATGATATTTTAGTGGAGACATTTCTTAAATAACACTGAGGATCCAATTTGGTTGGCCAGATTGCCAATGACCAAAGCAGTCGTAAAGGCTATGGATGCAGTTCAAGAATTTGGAAAGACTATTCCATTTGATGTTCAAAACTTCATTGTTGCTGGTGCTTCAAAGAGAGGATGGACCACATGGACTACTGCTGCTGTAGATTCTAGAGTTGTCGTTGCCGTTCCAATTGTTATGCCAATTTTAGATATGGTTCCAAATATGGGACACCAATGGCAAGCATATGGTAACTGGTCATTCGCTTTGAACGACTATTTAGATCAAGGTGTTATGGCTTATCTTAACACTCCACAAATGCAACAATTGGCTGCTATTGTCGACCCATACAGCTACATCGATCGTCTCACAATGCCAAAGTATGTTATTTGCTCAACTGGTGACGAATTCTTCATGCCAGACTCTCCATCTTTCTTCTTCTCCCAATTGCTCGGAGAGAAACACTTGCGTTTGGTTCCAAACGCTGAACACAGTTTGATGGGACATCAATTGGATATCATTATGGGTATCGTCACAATGAGTCGTCTCTACATTCATAACCAAACTTCGTCCAGAGTTCGAATATAGCACCATCTTCAACGGAGATGGAACTGCTACCATCACCTTGACTGTTACTCCAGGTACCAGAGCTCCATACAAGGTCAAGTCATGGGAGGCCATTACCGAGTCCGCAGTTCGTCGTGATTTCCGTTTGATCACCTGTATGGATCCAACCAAATGTATTCAACCAATTCTCTGGAAGCCAGAGACTCTCACTGGAGTCAATGGAGTCTACACTGCAACTATGGACCACCAACCGTTGGATGGAGAGCATTTTTCTTGGAAGCTGAATACGTTACGAAAACCCATTCGAAGCTGAATACACTATGAAATATACCTCAGAAGTTGCAATTGTACCAAACACCTTGCCATTCCCACCATGTGGAAATAATTGTCAAGTAAGTACTAATTAAACAAATTCCAATAGGTAAAAATCCATATTAACATCACCTTGATATCTAATTCAACTTGTATAGCCATACAATTAAAATCGATCGATATTCAATTTTCAATAAAACAACTAATTAATATAACAAGTAGTTTATTAATTTTTATAATAATCAAAATCCACTGTAACATTATTCCTTTTTAACAAAGTCTACCGGTACTACCTTTTGGACAAATCAAAATTAGGAAAAAAGTTGGTTAAAGCTCATTGTATTCATTTGATGATGAACATGCAAATCTTCATCATTCGATGATCCAATTTGTCGAACAAAGATAAGTACAAATTGGGAGTTAGTTAAACATCTGTTAGGTCAAAGCCCAAGGCAAAAAGGTGACCAAGTTCATTTCAGAAAGGCAAATGCATAAAAATTTTGTGAGATTCGCCCCCATTTATAAACTAAAAAAGTATGTTATTTTTGGGTTTTCAAAGTAGGGATCTCACCACAATATCCCTACATTATTTTTAATTGTTTTTTTAAAGATTTTCTACTTCAATTTGAAATTACCATCCCCCGCTGCTACTACAGCAAATTTTTTATACCCTGTAGACAACAACATACCAACCACAAAACAAATAGTAAATAAAACTCCAAACTATTCAACACACACATCTCACAACTTAAAAGATATAACATTTATAAATAAATATAACCCAAGAAAATCCAAATTGTGTTTGTTTGTTATTGTAGGATTTATAATAGTAGTAATAATAATAATAATAAATCTCACTCATAAAAAATACATAGTAGTTAGTTTAGTTACACAATTCAGATTCACTTGATTAATTGAATTTATTGTTTTTGCTACATTAGTTACAGTTTAACAAACATAAAGCCATAAATTAATTTAATTAATTCTTTAAGAAGAAAAGAAGGTAAATAATAATAAATTAAAAATGATTACTTTATAGATTGAATTATTATTATTATATTATTATATTTACTATTGTTATTATTAAATTCTTTTTTTTATTTGAAAAAGAAATTGTTATCAAAATAAATAAAAATAGAAAGTTTTTTTTTGTTTCAACTAATTATAAATAATATTATCATTAGATATTAATATATTTTTATTTATATATGTAAAAACTATAGAAGCATACTTGTATATTTTTGTTATTTTATATAGAGTGAAAAAGTAATGAGTGGAGCAGACGCACAACCACATATTGGTGCTTTGCCAAAGCCAGAGACAGATGTAGTTTTATTGAATGACCAGTTGGCCATCATCAAAGACTGTAATTATAGATTGGTCAATTCAATCACAGGTGCAGAGTCAATCCAAAAGGAAAAAGATGCCATCAATATAAATGAACCAGTCAAAGGTTACGATCATCTCTTGAGAAAAATCTCCCGTTTGCAATATTATATCTCTGTCGAGTCAGAAGATTTGATTAACTCCATCGAGAGATTAGAGAGTTTGGAGATCCACGGTCACATTAAGCACAAAAGAAAGGAGAGAAGATTAAAGAAGAGAACAGAGTCGTTGGCTGCTTTGTCTGCTGCCGCCGCACAATGCAAGGACACACATCCACACAACAGTGTGATATAGAAGGATCAAAATCCACTCAACATGAGCACCAAACATGAAAACCAACACGGAATTAGACTTAGCCATGAGCCTCAACCGAGCTGGAGCCTCAAGATTTAGATGCAACCATTAGTTCGTCTGAATCATCTGAATCCTCATCTGAATCAGAGAGCGACGAAGAGATCAAGTTTGGCCCAAGAAAATTAAGAAAATTCAAAAAGCTCCTTTTTAGTAAAGATCGAGTATCTCATCAACTACCTCGATAAAATGTCAAGGAGCTCTCAGAAATGAAGATAGAGCAATTGAGAGAAAGAAGATTATGCCACACATTCCATGGGATCTCTCACTCAAGGACAGTTTCGATTTACAGTCCCCAGAGGTAGAAGAATGATCAATTCTCCACCTCCAGTTATTACAACCACAACCACAACAACTACTGCCACTCCTGCCAATATCCCTTATCCTCACAACCACAACGCAGCTTGTGCAATCCCTTCGCATCTCCATATTCCACACACCCACACTAGAGCCATTTCACCATTAACAGAGTCTATCAATAATACACGTATGCTCTCACCCATTACACCAACCATTGACTTGAAGGTCAGCCACGAGAGATGCTGCTCACCAGCCTTTAACGATCGTTTTAAGAATTTAAATATCACATCACCACAAGAAATTTTCCAAATAGATAATGCTGTTATTGATGAAGATGATTACGACAACCAAACCTACATCAGTTCACCTGCCGCAACACCAGCTCAACAGTTGAATGAATATCGTCAAAGAAAGAAAGAAGACAAGCCACACTCCCATCATTTACACTTGCATTCTTAAATAATATTCTAGCATTTTTAATATCACTTTTGTACAATGAACGAAAATAATACTGTTATAAAGTGGTAAAACAACAAACAGATATAAATGAATAAATAATTGTTTATATGTAGTAATTAAATTTTCATTTTATTATTTTTATGTTGAATTAAAAAAGTTTTGTTGTTGTTGGGACTCTCTTAACAATGAATTTAGTGAAGGTGATTGTGCAAGTTGTTGGTGTAGTTCTTCGGATGGGATAACTGTAATGGGTGGACCTCCAAAGCTCTCTTCATATCTGACTTTGCATTCCAAGGCGGTTCTAGGTATTTTTGTTTGACGACCTCTGGCCATTCCTTTAGATACTTCCATCCAGTTTATTTCTCGTCCCTCAATCTTATTTTCTTGAATTTTCTTGTGAAGGATTTCATCTTCTCTCTGAGACCACTTGACTTCACGAGACATACATGATTTAAAGTATTGATAACGGCATTGGATATCAGTTCTTGTTCTAATTTCTGAGGCAACATTCTTCCAGCTTTGACCATGCTTCTCTACCAAACTAAAAAGCTTAGACTCTTCTTCTTCATCCCAGCTTCCTTTTCTAATGGCTGGACAAAGAACTCTCTTCCAATGTTGGGCACACTGAGCACCTGTTTTCCACCACCAATTTGATGGGCAATTTTTTCCATTGCTTATCACCATGTTCATGAACTAATTGGATCAATCTTTGGGATTCTTCTTTGTCCATTTATTTGGAGGATTTCTTAAACCTCTACTGACACTCTTCTTACTCTTTCTCTTTTCTACAATATCTTAAGGGTCAGTACAATATTCTAAAATTTAATACTATATATTTTCACATACCTTTTTTGTGCAGATTCATCTGGTTCATTTAATTCTAATGCTTTTGGATCAATTGTAATTTCATTTTCCTCAACACCATTATCTTTTAAAAAGTTGACCATCTTTGACTTGGTTCAATTGAGAGGAATAGATCGACCATATATTGGAAAATTGATTTATAGTTGTTATCAAATACTGGAATTATTCTTAAATCTAATAATAAATTTCTAAAGCTTATATCTTCATTTAAATATTCTGAAATTGTATTGAATAATTGATCTCTTGAGTGGTTGTCCATATAACCATAGAGAACTGGTGAAAGGAAATCACGGAGATGATCTTCAGAATCATCATCCATTAGTTCCATAGATGGGGGAGACTCAATGCCTCCTGATAGAGATGGTGAAAAAGGAACTCCTTCATGTGAATTGTAGAGGGTGGGGATGTTTGTTGTTGTGGAACTACAAGTTCATTGCTTGAGCTATTTGGATTAAAGTATGGAGAGTTGGAAATCATGGTTGGAGTTGGAGGAGATGCAATCATTGTTAAGTTGTATGGTCTTTTCTTTGTGAAGGGGAGCTTATACTAAAACCTTCTGGAACTCTAAAGTCTTGTGGGTTGGGGCAGGCGAGCCAATGTGTTGAATTTGTTGATTTGGAATTTGAGCTCCATTATTTACCATTTGTTGGAAACCATTTACGTAGGGAGAATTTGGAATCCCACAGTAATTATTATAATATGGACTCACTGGGAACACCGAAGGATTGATCATTGTCAACATTTTTATTTTAGGGAAACTATTAAATAAATATATGTATTTGGTGAAATGTTGGTTGATTATAGTTGTGAAAGTTGTTGGTTAAAAATGATTTGGAATATTTGTTGATGAAAATACGAATTTATGGATTCGAAAATCTCAACTTATCAAATAGATAGAGAAAAAATATTTAGATAAATATGAATAAATATAACAACTAATTTAGTTTATAAATAATTGGATCTCTATTGAATAGTCAATATTTTTTGGTTGGATAGAATTTATATTTTACAAAGTTGGCAACACAATTTATTAATAGGATGAAAGGTCACCAGAGGAATACTGACATATTTATATCATTCACTCTTTCAATCAATCAAATTTAATTTAATTTAATTAAATTACAGTCCTGTTTATTTTAATCAACATATTAAAATACTATTCATAAATCTTATTTCCTAATCCGAAAATAAAATCACTAACAGACACCCACACTCAAATCACCCACGAACTCTATGTGATATTTGTGTTTGATCTTATGATTTGATTCTGTGAGGTGTGTGATGATGAGTATGATGTGTTATATATATTTGTGGGGACATCAAAAATAAATATTACACCAACATGTTAATCATTATTAAATTAAAACAATTAAAATGATTGATAATAAAACGTGGTATGTTTAGATAAGCATGACATGGGAAATATTGGTGGTGAGAAGAAGAGAAGTAGTGTTTAGTATTTTCCTAATGATTTTCCCTGTCTACCAACATCATCCATATATTGATTCAAGATCTTGATAACAATTGTGGTGATTCATTCATTTTTGAATGGATTTCTAGTAAGTGATGATGTTTTTAATTCTTTCTGTTGCTGATAAAATACTTATTAACATGTATATATTTATAGCACTAATTGGTATTATACTACCATACTTATCACATATTAGTATCCAAGGTTGAAATCCCCGGTAGTTTGAATGGTTATACGCGCATATTGGAATCATTGATCATATGGTGTGAAATCTCTGAATATTTGTGGGATTTAATAGTAATACTATGTATCATGGATTGATAATGAAATCAATTCAATAAGTAAGAAATAGAATATCAGAGTGAACTTGGGTACGAAATCACAAGTAAAATTAACATAACAATATCACTCTTTCACTATGTTATTAAACCAAACGTTATGATACCAATAGATAATGTATTTCGGATAAAATCTGATTTCAAATTATTACTTCCACATTTCTGATTGTTAATATACATCAATCAATATTAGAAGGTAAATAATATGATATCCATTTATACATGTATCCACAACAATAAATAACTATATAATTAAAATAAGATTAAATTAATGTTAATGGGTACACCTTTTATTTAAATGGTATAAAAGTTTGATTCGAGATAACGACAGGCTAATGATATTTATTACCCATCTATAGATTTATTAATCTCTTGAAGGACATTTTATTCCAAATTTGGAAGTGATGTCTTGGTAACTCTTCACTTGTTCTACAGACGCTTTTGAACCATGATTGTAAACAATTGTAATTTGAAACTGAATAATTCGCATTTCATCATCACATACACACTTCAGCTTGTGGATCAAACAATCAGAGATTGCTATCAATCACTTCATACTACGATCATATGATCATACTCCGAATTCCTACACACAACAAATATAATTACTCATACATACTTCCTATTTCCATTTGAACAAAAATACAACAAAATCCACAAATTGATTGGCATCTCAAGTCAATTCTTTTCTTTTTCCATCTATACATCTACAAATTTATATTCAATTTAATTTTGTATTGTTATTATAAAATTATCATATACTTTTACATGCATTGATACAATATTAATTTAATATCTCTCCTAATAAAATAACTCACTCCGATTACATTGTCGTAATCCAGTGTGGTCTCATTATCAAAATCAAAAACAAATGTATACCAATTATCATAAGAATCACATAATAGATATACTCTTATTAGATTCATTTTGATAAGTTGAAATCAATCCACTGGTTATCAGGATATTTTCAATATATGACAATTATTTTTTTGATTGATCTATTTATTTGATTGAAAAAATATTTTGAATAAAGTTATTTTGAGTGATATACTGGTATCAATTTTCCTTGAACAAAAGAATTGTTTGTGATTATATTGTAATTATTATTATAATTATTATATTTAGGAATTAAATAATACAAAATTATGGATTCTTAGGTTTTTATTTATTTTTGTTTTATGGGTACCAGTCGTATCCTCTTTCATAGTCTTCTTCAAAGACAGTGCTGTAAATGGATGTGACAGATGGGTTTTCCATCTTGATGGTGAAATCACGATTTGTCTTACGCCATTCTGATGGATCTTGATTATGGGGAGGGAAGGTTTGTGATCCTGGTGGATAATCGGTGTTACCCCAGTTTCCAGTGGACAAGTAGACACGATCGTCGTCGAGGATCCAGAATTTTTGGTGAGAGTATGTGTACATATTTGAGTTGGTCTTACGGATAGTAATTCCAGCAGCATGCAAGTGTTTGTAGCAAGCCAATGCACTGAGATAGTCGGCATAGGAGTAGATCTTGTTCGAAACCAAGATGGAAAGCTTTCCAGAGTAATTTCCAACGAGATCACACCAATCAGAGTCAGTGATTTGGTAGATATATACTTTAAGTGACTTTGAGTTTTGGATATCGGAGCTGACAATGTCCCATGCATTGTCTGGTGAGGTGAATACTTCAGCATTGATCTTACCAGAGGTGTGGTGGTGGCGGTAGTAACATAGCTTCCTGGGAAGCTGACTGGTGGTGGAATTACAACATTGATGGAAGCCTTATCGTTGATAATCTTCATATCCGAAGCAGAATATGAAAGAGTTGGCCACTCAATACCCATGTTCCAATCATACTCGAAAAACAGAAGTAGTGAAATCTGAAACAATTGATGATCCTTCAACAATAACACTAATAGCAATAATAATTATTAATACAATATCATTGGTTTGAGTCATATGATGATAAATATTTACCCAGCTTCTCTGTTCTTCATGAAGGAGGTTTGACTGTAGTTAATGGATGAGATAGAGGTGGTTTTACCATCGACGTTCATGTACTTGGAGTGAAGGAAAGTAAGAGTAGTGAAATATTTAACTTGTGCTCCGGCAACGGCCAAGTAGCTGATTGGGTCGATGTATCCATCGGTAAGAGTTTGGTTTGGTCCATAGTAGTTGTTGGAGAGAATTCTGACAGTGACACCACGATGAATGGCATTGAGGAGAGCAAAGAAGATTGGGAAAGTCTCTGTGGTTCTTTGCTGCTCAACAGTGCAACCATATAAACCATTGTAAGTAGATGAGCAGTATGCCCATGAGCTAAAACTTGGGATTGCAATATCAATAGTTGATTGGGCATTCTAAAGGATTGGTGGAAAAAGGATGATTAACATCTGAGGTGACGAATGAAATGAACTCAATCTCTAGAGATGGCACCTACAATAATTAAATTGGTTTCAGTTTCAATTGAGGTATCTGGTGAGAAGTAGGTGGTCACTGAGAGTGATCCTGAATCTGAAGCTGAAGTGAAAGATGCAACATAGGTTGTATTTTGCTAGAAGGGGTCAACCAAAAATGTAAAAATGTTAGCTATCAGGATGATATGATGCCTGCGTGCAGGTGGGTGGGGTCTAGCAAACACATCGAAAACCTACGAAATCTTGTGACAAGACAGAGCTAACACTGAAGACAGCAAGCAAACCTAGTGTCAATGAAATATATCTAGAATACAACATTGTTATTTATTTGGAAATAAATAATAAAATACAATGTTATGTTATACTACTAGTTAACTTAATTAAACAAACAAAACAGAGTTGGTTTTGCCATCAAAATTCTTTGAGGAAATAATGTTGTACAAAAATAAATATCATATTTATTTAAAATTTGTTTTTTTTGGTATGTTTGCCGATTTTTGTCCTAGAGACTCTACACAAGTATGTACAAATCCATTAAGAAAAAAAAAGGCTGTGCTCTCAAATTGCCAAACTTTCCATCTTATTGCACGACATTTGTGGAGTTTGGTTTTCGAAACTCCAAAAAACATCCAAAAAGTTGATTCTTAATCTTTTATAAAAATATCTTGGGATTATAAAAGTATCTTACCAGGTCATGGTTGAAAATTTATTTTTTTAATGCACAAAATATCATCGGGGGCTCTTGGAACATCACCAATGATGTGACGACAATGATAATCATAATTAATCTCTTGATTATTATAATCATATCTAATAATATTTTATTTATGCCAATCAACAACAACAATATTAATTAATAAGAATAAAATAAAAAGTGTTTGTTTGATTCATTATACTTCTTATTGAAGATATCTTATTCTTTTTCTTCTTTCGTTCTAAATTCCAATTACCTGATATCTGTCGTTATTATTGTAATTGTAATTGTTGCTAATGTTACGGTTGTAGTTGGTGTTGTCCGAACAACAACAATATCCTCTATAGAAGAATTCGAGTACTATGAAAAATAATACTACTACTGCAACGACTGCCCCGAGTACCACAAGTAGAGATCTCAATAGTAGGTCTTCTCTTTCAGCATCAGATTGATCCATTGTAAACATAGATATTGCGTAGAATCTGATCGCTGAGCTGTTAGTGGAAAGGACAACAGTAGATGTATTTGGTGAGTATACAGAGCTTAAGCCATTTGTTAAGTTCTCAAGAAGATCATAGTCGATAGGCTGAGCATCTTCAAGATCATCTGTTAAGTCATAGAGGTATACATCACTACCAAAAACAAACACTGCTTTGTCAAATCCCATTTCAGAGCTAGTTGAAGCAGATGTAGTTGGACTACTAAAAAACATTCTTGAAGTCTGGCATATTGGGTCCTGCGGATTGAGAAATTCACCCAAGAGCTCAAGTGACACTATACGACTTCCCAGATCTACTTTAGTATGATTGGCTCCAACAAAGACCAGTTTATTTTTGGATTGTACCATAGATGTGATGATATCTGCTGAGTAATAGTAGGTTGAAGTCCAATCTAAGTAAAGTTTCTCGATTTGAAGAATAGATGCAAAATTATATTCATGCTGACAAGCAACGTAGAATGAAAATGAGTTGACATATTGCACAGCCATTGGTTTCTTGCAGACATTAGGATAAGATACCTACAGGTAGAGAAATTCAATGATTAGTATGACTATCAAATTAATTGGAAATAGACATAATACCAACTTTTTTCTTGATAGTATATTTATCTTCGAAAGTATCCATGCAATACATATGATTAGATGTAAATAGGTAAAGGATATCTCCGTCAACTAAAATAGAGTTATCGACGAATGGTATTTCATCTTCTATTAGCAGATCCAAAGAGCTAATAATCTCTAAAGTTTTACTGTTGATTATAAAAATGTGAACTTTATTGAGTTCCTGGCAAGAAAAGTATATTCTTCCTCTATTTTCGTCTAGGAATCCAGTTGTCATTAGTTTTCCATCGACAAGCTGCCAACTGGAATTGTCAAAAAGTTTCCTTCTCTCAATAATTTGCATAGTCGATGTTTTAATAATGAATATACTGCCATCTGATCCAGATGCCAAGACATTATCTCTTGCATTGCCCTGGTGGACATAACAATACACCGAATCGTCTACAATTAATTCACCTATTTTAAAATGTCCATCACCGCTAGTAGTTGTAATTATACATACAAATGCTACAGATACAATTATAAATATTTTCAATGTTATGTCCATTGTTAAGAATTATATTAGTAAAGTATTAATAAATTCAAACATCTTTATAGATGAGCCAAAAGGAATTAATTGACAGTATGTCAATGATTAATTAATTGTGATGGATAGATATCAATTCATGAATTTGGAAATATCTTTCATTCAATATCCTTTTATTACATTGGCATCTTTTAATTGCTGGAGTGTTGATTGGAAACAGAAGATGATGTTGCAAAGGACTCGTCGTGATTCAAATTGAAATCCAGTACACCAATCAGATTTTCAGAGAGATCGTGGAGTTCTTTTAGTTTGGGGATATGCTTATACTTTGCTATAACAAAGGTAATGGTTTTCAAAAGCTCCAGATCACTTTCATCCTTTAGGATTGAGTCTTCGTTGGTTTTACAGTAGATAAAAGTGAGTAGCTTCAACGAATCCTTGATTAGTTGTATTGAATGGATTGTTGAAGACTCTGGTGCAGAGGTTGTATTACTAGTAGTTTGGTGGTGACTATTAAGTTGCTGTTCAACATTTGTAAATGGCTCCGATCTAGAAAGATCCTTGATGATATCGTTGTACTCTGATTGGTAGAGAAGGGTAGTGCTTTTCAACAAGAAGTCTTTAATGGTGAATAGGCTATTATTATGTTGTACAAGGACTTTGTTCAATATTTTGATTGCTGAATATCTTAATCTCCGCAAAAGATGGTTCATTTCACTGTTTCTTTGTCTTGTGATCAAAAATAATGATTCTTTCGATGAGTGAACGTTCGAGGTTGTCATCTTTGAATCGTTTCTGTGCGAGTTCATATAGGTGTTGATCCGATATGGTTGCTTCAATTAAACTAAAATATGCTTCTTTCAAATCAATGAATTGCGAGTGGAGTATTGCTGTAGTAATAGATTGATGATAGAATGGAAGGAATCTGAATCAAATATAATAAAATAGTTAGTAAGCTATTGCGTAGTATGCAGTCTAAAAGATAGATGATATCATACACTCCATAGGATTTCTTTAATACACTAAAATCATTGGCTGCTAGAACTGATATCTTGCAAATCTTCATTAGCAGTGATGGTTGGGATTGGAATCTTTTCAAATTATCTAAGAGATAAGGAAGTATATCGCAACTGGGGGGTAAATCGTTGTTGTTGTGGTTGTTGTCGATCTGTGTTGTGTTGGCGTTGGTGGAAGCAGGAGTTGGTGAATGTGGTGGAGGTGTAAATGTACAAATTCTGCTGCTTTTAAAGTTGTTCAGTTGATATATGGTTACTGATTGATTGTTGTATGTCTTCAATGTGTAAGACTTATTCTTTTTGTTACCATTCGGATGTTGGTTATCGATATTATTGGTGCCATATTTGATGAATGTTTCTCTGCATTCGCTACAGGTTGTGAGAAGTAGATATATCACATCCAATGCTTTGTCAACTAGAAATAACTGTTTGTATTGAGTGTTATTAGATGAATAAAGACAGTGTCAAAGCTAAATGCTTACGTTGGTCATCTTTACGAAGGATAGAAGTTTATACAAAAGGGTGCTGCAGGGCTGTTGGTTTGAAATGACATAGGAAAGTGTTTGGTAGAGCTCTTCACTGGCTTGCTCGATTGAATGGTCGGATGTGGGTTGATCGTCGATGTTCATTGGATCCAAGTTGTCTTCACCTATCAAAGCGAGTTCATTGTTGTTGACAGTTTTTGAGGTGGTGCTTTGTGACTGTTTGATAGGCTGAGGTAGCTGTTGTCGTACTTTGGGTGAGTTTTCTAAATCAATGGTAATTGGTTGCTGGTCATTGGTGGCGGCCGAATTTGCTCCAGCTTGTTTCGTTCCGGTTTGTTTCTGTTTGTTTGATGTGGGTGTAGTCGAAGAAGTTGGTTGTGGGAGTCTAAGTTTGGTTGTCGACCATGACCTCTGTGAGGAATTTGTAGAAGTAGGTGGTGGCAACACCAGAGAAGACGATGATAAACTTCGACTGAAATTGACAAGGGGTGGAGCCAAAGGCAGATTTAATTTGGTGAGGAGATTGGGCGGAATCAAATACAGTATACTTGGTTTGCTGTCGTCTGCATTTGCCAAGAGTTTACCCACTACTTGGTTGCTGCTGCTGCTGTCATTCTTTTTGATTTCTCGTGGTTCCAATTTCTTTAGCTTTTCTTTAGCTACAGCCATCGAAGCTATTGCTGTTAGTTGCTCTGTTTTCTGTTTTTTTTTCACTTCGTTCAGTTCAGCAGTGATAGTCTCTCTTTGTCGCTTCTCTGTTGCCATCTTCTCTTTTTCTTTGTCTCTTTCCCTTTCCAGCTCGCGCTCTCTTTCTTTCTCGCGTTTCCTCTCCTCCTCCCTTTCTTTTTCACGTTCACGCTCTAATTCTTTGTCTTTTACAGAATTGAGTTGCAACTGATGTATCAACTTTACTTTCTCACCAATTTCCCTATCTCTATCGGCCATTGCCTTTTTTCATCTCCTCCAACTTCTCTCTCAATGATTTCAACTCTTCCGAATCTGGTTGTGGCAAATCCATTATCTCATCATCCATTGTATTTCCTCCATGATTGTACAGCGCCAATTGTTGCTGTTGTTGTGGTTTTTGAGGAGTATCAATTGTCATACTTGTGTCTATATCACTAAACCAGTCATCATCGTCATTTTTTGAAACAGATCCAAACGAGGTTGTATTAAGTTGCTGTTGCTGTTGCTGCGGCTGTTGTTGTTGTTGTTGTGGTTTTGGTTGCACTGGAGGCAGCTGTGGATGTTTTTGCATTGGTAGCAGTTTGGCAGTTTTAACAGGAGGTGGTAGTGAGATTGATGAAATATGCATCGGTTTTTTGTGGTAGAGGCTGTTGAAACTGTTGTTGTTGGTGGCCATTTATGTGACCTGCAAAACTAGGTGTTTGTATAAACTGCGAAGAACTATCATATTGAGATGGTTGTTGTTGCTGTTGTTGTTGTTGTTGTTGTAGTGATTGCTGCTGAAACGGTTGCTGTTGTTGAGGAAAAGTTCGATTTGTTAAAGGAAGTTTCTTTGACTGAAAGGGAGATGGTTTCAATGGCGATGCAGCAATCTTTATCCCACCCCTCACTACATTTACATTCGAACCATACATAGGACTACTGCCAACTCCACTACTCATGCTACTACTAGAAGCAGGTAGTTTATTCTGCAAGTTTTGTCTAAAGTTATGTAGATTACCAGCTGGTGCTGGTGGTGGAGGAGGTTTGCCAATGAAACCATGGTTCAATCTCTTTGAAAAATCATTGTTGAAATGCTGTTGGTTGTGTTGTTGTTGTTGCTGCTGTTGCTGCTGCTGCTGAGGTTGCGGGTGGATATTTGAAATGAAACTAATATTGAGTAAGAATGAGTTTAGTAAAGATTGCCTTGATGTAAAAGTGTAGTAGCATTTCGCTATTTATTGTGATATACAGATTACTTACTTTGGTTGTTTACTTGTCATAATCATTGCAGTTATCGTAAATGGTAATCTTAAAGCAGAAGCAAACACGGAACACAATCGATGTTCTGGCAATTGTAATTAAACTTAACTAAAAAGGGCGGGTAATGTGTGAAAAACAAATTTTTATATTAGATTATGTTAGATTCCAAGAAATTGAATTGCCTCCTATATATTATTATTGTGTAATAGAATAGTTATCTAATCCTATTACTATTCTAATTTTAAGTTTTAATACAATATTAAATGTAATAATAACAAGATAAATAAATAGATAGATAGATATATACAGATTTTATTTATAACTAATATTCTGAGGATAATGTGGTTTGGCTGTCTTACAAGTGTGTCATATGACCGTTATTGGGATTTTGTTTTTTGATTTTCCAACTTTTAGTGGAAATTTTGAATTTATGTTCAACTATTGAATTGTTGCAACTCTACCAAATTTGCCACATCAAATCTAGAGGGGCAATGGTACTAGTCTATATTCAGGGACTTTGGCTGATAGTATCAAGAGTCGAACTTAGGATCAACTTTAATTACAGACCATAGTGTTTGATGAGTTTTAAGTCTGCTTGTAAAATTACGTGACGGTTTGAATGGAGGGTTGAAATTAGGTGACAAGTGTTCTGTTCTATTTTGATCAAGGAATTTGATGATAGGGATATTATCATAGTTGATTGCATTTTCCATTGCTGCTCTGGTGCATCCTTCAGTTCGGTTGAAGTGGAGGAATTGCAAAATCGATAAATCAAGTGTTGAATTCATGGCCATACTCGAAGCTGTTGCCCCATTTTCATGCAAATACTTGACTATGTTCACATCGCAGCTGTCCTGCATAGATGCATCATCGATTAAATGCTTTGGGAAGGGGTTGGTAGTATTTTCATGAAGCCATTTGAGTACTGAGAGGCTGGACGATTCGACTGCGTAGCGATAGGCGTTGCTTGTAAACTGAATCGTGGTGTTTTCTTTTACCCATTGAAGTGCTGTCGGATCTTGGCACCGGGCAAACTGGTCGACCATCCTCGGGCTCCATTCAAACGAAAGATCAGTTCTGTTCTTGTAGAGGTAAAGGAAAATTTCAAAATGCTTTTTGTGGATTGTATGTTCCAGTGTAGTTGGGAGACATCCTTCGGACCTATTCTCATTTAAAAAACTTGGTTAATTCAAAGTGTCCACCAACAGCTGCTTCGTGAAGTGCCAAACTGGTGCAGCCCTCGGTTCTATTGTAATGAAGGAACTTTACGACCTCCAGATGGCCATTCTTTGCAGCATTATCCATTGCCTGGACTGTGCAACCTTCGGTTCGTTTTTTCATGTAGAAACTTGACTACATCCAATTTTCCATTCAGTGCAGCCAAATCCATTTCATCTTTTGTAAATTCACCGGTGGTAATCTCATGTAGATATCTTACAATATCTAGGTCTCCATTCTTGGCAGAATTTATGAAGGCATCTTTTGGAATGACTTGTTCGGTGTTATCCAAAAGATATTTTAAAACCTCAAAGTGTCCATTTGTGGCTACGATTCCAGTGATATTGTCTAAAACTCCTTCTGTTCTATTTTTATGAAGGAACTTGACAATATCCAGATGCCCATTCATTGCGGCAAACTTCATTGCATGTTTGGTGCAGCCCTCAGTTCTATTCTCATGAAGAACTGGACAATATCTAGCTTTCCAAATTGTGAAGCCGAGTCCATTGCATGAGCGGTGCATCCTTCCGTTCTATTCTCGTGCAGAAATTTAACTACCTCCAGGTTGTCGGAAGCAGCCAAGTCCATTACTTTAGTGCCATGCATTCTCAGCATGCTATCTTCAAAAAAATGCAAATACCTAATCATTTCCAAAGATTTAATACTACTTAAATATCGATGATCTATTTGATTGACTTCATGCAGGAATCTTAAAGCTTCCATACTCTGGTACTCCAACACCACCAAAAAGGATTGCTTGTACATTGCCTTAAAAGCACTGATAACAGGATCATTAGTATCACCACATCTGAGGATCTTATTATAGATCTGTTTGTATCTATCTATGTAGTTTAATTTGATCAGCAGGTTTTGGAAAGCAGGCAAGATCGTTCCAATCACAGCCATTTATTTTGCCTAGGGGAACGGTTCTTTTGTGGATCTCCCTTACTTCCTGAAAGATCTTATTTCTCAGTACCAGAGAATGCAGAACGAATTTAAACGATTGATCTAGAGTCATTATTATAACAAAATTATTATTAATAATAATAATATTTTTATTAGTAATAATACTTTTCTCTATTTGTTTCAAAAAGAAATAGAAACAGTAATAATAATAATAATAATTATAATTATAATAATAAATCTGGTGTAATATTATTAATTTAAAATTAGCACCCTGAAATTATACATAATTTGATCAAAAAAAAGTCAACCACTACCACTCTGTTATAATAATTATATTATTTTCAGAACCACCAACATTCAGTTAGTCATCTTATGCATGACTAGAAGAACTTCTTATATATGAAGTTAAGAAAGTGACTCTATACTCTGATCCTATAACTAAGTTCTTTCTAGGTGATGAGTGACTCTCGAGAGGCTCATGATTTGAAATTCTAAGAATAAAAAACTAATATAGCAGATGATAATTCAATCATCTGATCATCAATCAACTGATTTATATCTATTTTTCATAATGATTTGGCCAATCGAGCTCTTCGTGTCTGCTCGGTTGGTTTATTAAATAAATTTTGGTAAATCATTTCAATTTCATTTACATCTTGATTTGGAGTGCGGTTTCATCAGTGAAATGTTACGACAGCTGTTTTACTTTGTCACGTAGCATACCTTTGAAGAACTATCGACATATACTATTATTAAAGAACCAATCAGTTCAATTATCATCAGCATTCTCAAGTGGAGTCTCTTCCAATCTAAAAATGAATAGTAGCAGCATCAGTAGTGGCAAAAGTATGTTGAGAGTGGCTGTTGGACAGTTGACTAGTGTCAACTCTAAAGAAAAGAATTTCGAAGTATGCAAGAAGTTGGTCGAAGCAGCCGTTGCCAAGAATGCAAAGATGCTGTGTTTGCCGGAGAACTTTGCTTTCTGTGGCGGAGGTGTTCACCAATTCGAATCACGTGACAAATGCTGAATCACTGCAAGGTGAAACCATCACAAAGTTCCGCTCGCTAGCAGCTGACAACAAGATTTGGCTATCACTTGGTGGATTCCACGAGAAGATAGACAACGACCCAGAGCATATTCGAAATACCCATTTGATCATCGATGACAGAGGCCAGATTAGATCGACTACCACAAGATGCATCTCTTCGATGTCGATATTCCATCAAAGGGTGTTAAGATGAAAGAAAGCACTGTTGTAGTAGCGGGTAGTGAGCTGGTCACTTGCGATAGCCCGATTGGCAAACTTGGTCTGTCGATTTGTTATGACCTCCGATTCCCAGAGGTGTACTCCTCTCTTACAAAACAAGGTGCGCAAAATTCTCTTGGTGCCATCGGCCATTCATGAAGAGAACAGGGGAGGCACACTGGCATATACTGCTCCGAGCAAGAGCCATTGAAAACCAGTGCTATGTCATTGCAGCTGCACAAACTGGACAACACCACAGCAAAAGAGAATCTTATGGTCACAGTATAGTCATCTCGCCATGGGGCGATATTGTTGCAGAGCTTGCAGACAATGAAACTGGAATTAATCACAGCCGACATTGACCTATCACTGATTGACTCGACTCGACAAAACATGCCTGTGCACGAGCACAGGAGACCACATCTCTACAAAATATAGCTGTAATAACATCAACAACCAAACATTACTTGTAAATATTTATATCGGTCTAGATATAACAAGTTGATTTATTATCTAATTATCTATTTTATAATAAACTTAATGTATTATATCGAGGAAGGTCCTAATTATAGACTTTTGGTAATTATTTTGTATCAGGAACTATTACTTCTAACTGTTTCTTATTTTTACTAGATTTCTTGTTGTTGTTGTTGTTGTTGTCCTTGTTAATGTTGTTATTGTTTTGTTATCGTCATAGTCGGTGATGTCCTTACTTCTCATACCTTCAGTAGATCTTTTTCAATTCTTTGTACTTTTTCTTTAAGATATCATATTTCCTTTCATCATGATCCTCAACACTAATTGCTATACCATGTCCAATTCGAATGACACGCCACAATCTGAATATGACTAAAAGAGCACCCGCATTATCACGAAATACAATATCTATTACTATCGAAGTTGTAATGACAATAAAGTCCAATATGTATAGAGGATGGAACAGGAAATCCCTTCCAAATGCAACCATCAATAACAATATCTCCACCTCTTGGATTCCTAATATCTGACAATTAGATTGATTAATAAGTATGTTGATTTTTATCATTAAGTAGCCTCTAGTACATACTACTAGTGTGATGACTCTAAGGGCACTTTCTGCAGATTCAACTGCGTGTGGAATCTCATGTTCTTCTTTACATCTTTTCATGACAATTAGTCGTTCAGTAATAAGTATACTGAAAGTTGGTATAAATAGTTACCTTTTAAATGATTCCTCTAAGAACATCTCTACAACAGCAATAATTAAATCGAGACAAATCAAGACAACTATAAAAGTCTGTACTTTGTTACTCTCTATCCAGTGGCCTAATTTATATCTCCATTTTCTATTTTATATAACAAGTTAGTCTTAACCTATGGTTGCCTTCAATATATTATCAATTTAAATTACATACGCTCTCTTAATATGATGAGGCCTGTGGAAAGCAAAGTGAAATGGGAATTTATAATCTATTATATGTTCATTCTTCTTTCTTTTCCTAGGTATATACATCGCATCATCTCTTTGCAAAGAGGAAATAGCTTCACCAACTACACTCTCTGGTGTGTTGTTGCCACTACTACTGCTATCGGAAGAGAATGTAGGAGAAGACTCGAATGTCTGTGTTTGATGATCCCGTTGGTGGAGAAGCAGCCTGGTAAGTATTGGGTGGAAAATAGCTATCGTTAGCATTTCCACCTCTGGTACTTCCACCACCATGTGTATTTCCATTATAGTTATAGCTCATAGTTTAGTTTGTTTGTTTAGCTATAAACAAGAAAGACATATGATAAATACATATACAACACATAATATTTATAATGATATTTTTAAGAATATATAAGTGTCAATTATCAAATTCATATAAATAAACACAACAACAACAACAACAACAGACTGCTGTGTCTCCACATTAATAATGTAGTATTATCAATTGAATCTTAAATGATAAAGAGATATTTCCAGTCGTTTCTCAATTGTTGTTCTTGGCACCACCCCATAAGCATGCAGGATGGATCTATAAATATGCTGCTGGTCACCCTTCTTTATTAACATTAACTTTGGTTTTTTCAAAGTTTGACAGATTCGATGCTTTTTCAGATCAAACAATGGGCTATAGATTTCTTTCATTCATTTTTTTATTAACCAACTTCATTTTTGAACTCGATTTATTTTAATACTTTTTGGTCTTCATTTAAATTATTATTATTATATTATTACAATTCTATTTTTGATGGAATCTTCTTTGAGAATTCATTTGTGGTTGGTTTTTTGGGTATGTATCCATGTCCACTGGTATGAACGATGTTCTCTGGTTTAGCCTCCTTAAATTCAAAAGGCAGGAATTCCATCAAATACATTAAATAACTTGCCACTTTGAGCATTTCTAAACTTTCGATCATCTATTTTGGATTTATCATTTCTATGTTTTGATTGGTAATGATTGATGTTCATCATTGATGGTTCTAGGGGCTCGACTTGTCCATCCACCCCAACTCTGCCTTCATTTACCTTACCTGCCATTGTAGTTGCTTAAATGTAAAGAATTAGTACATTTCCATCTAATAAACAACAACAATTATTTGACAAATTTACCCTCGGCAGGTGAAATAAATTGAGCAGATTTCTCCAAATGGAAAATGTAATACTTTTTTCAGGATTATCATAAGTGTAGACTCTTTTCCTCTTCTATTTGTTTATTATACTGCTGTACTGTTTTCTTTGACTTTGTATTGGTAAGTTTTACCATATGCAACTGATTCAAACTCTCCAATACATATTAAAAGAATCAAGTACAGTACTATAGTTTTCTTCAATAATCTTAATATCATTAATTTTGAATATTAATAAATAAATAAATAAACAATACGATTGAATTCAACAAGATATCATCAATCAGATCACTTGTGAGAAGTTGAATTGGATGTTTATTTGTATTTTGTTATTTTTTTTGATTTTTATTCTGGTGTGTTTATTATAACTTAACCCCCTACATTATCTGTTGTGCAAAACTACACAATAAAAGAAGATTCATTTTGTTCAAAAAGACTTTGTTTAAGTATAAACCAATCTAAACTAGGTTATTTCTATTTTCTAATTTAAAGATATACATCATTTATTATTACATTTCAAATTCAAGATAGTTTAGAATAAATATTATGACGATTAAAACAAGTGTAAAAACCTTTTCAAATTATTTTCAATGAAATTTTAAATAAAAATATAAATATTTGTAATTTTGCTTTTACCTTTTTGGTTTTATTCTCTCTTTTTGAATTTGTTAAATTAAAATCAAGTGGTTGTAACTACCTTGTTCCCAGGCATTTTGTTTTAAAAAACAAATTAATGAATTAATTTAAAATAATATCACAAGGTTGCATCATAGAATCTTAATATTCAAGTATTTATTCGAAAACTGGATGCAAGGGTATTGATATCTCCTGTTGTATGTAGTTATTGCTCTTGTAAATTAATTTATTTATATTTAGTCTCATTGGTAAGATTTAAACATTATATTTAAGGCATAACATCTTCACCCCACTACCTTAACCAATTCATTCAACAACATTAACAACAACAATATTACTAAATTTATAAAATGTCATTACATTTCAGAAAAACCCAAAGTAGAATGACTACAGAAATGATATCATAAATGAATGAATGTTCATTCTACTATTTATCAATTCAAATTCTATTAGAGATATTTCTTTAGAAACTTTGCATTTCTATTATCTTAACTTATATATCTATACTTTTTATTATTTGTAAAGAATTGAAATAATTTTAGTTATTTATTTTGTTAATAACATTAAAACATTTTAAGTTAATTTATAATTACTCTTTGGATAATGTTTCATTTAGTGTAGTACCCATTGTTTTTAATTAATTTGGAATGATTGCTTGATGGTGTTGGAACCCCATCATAATATTCTTCAAAAACTATATAGTCTAGGTTGATGATCAATAAAAATTTTGATAAAAAGTATGTAAGCTTCAAAAATCGTTATTGTTGTTAAATCACTACAAATTAAGCAAAGGTTTGGTTAAAATGAAGTTAGAAACACCAAGTGTTTTGAAATTTCAAACATTGTTGCTAGACAGTCAATATATAACAAGCTAAGTAAAATTAGTACAATTCAGAATTTAACTTTAGAAATAATTTTAATACTTCTTTACATTTGGGTTAAGAAATATTAACACACTGGTGTTGAAATTTTTAATCCACACATATCACTTTCATCAGTAAATAATATATATCTAGGGTACAAAAAACAACAACACATTAAATTAATTTATTTTTGGATAATATACTGTCCAATCAAAAAAATGAAAAATCTGTCATCATCACCTCCATCATCATTCAGTAATATAGTCATCATTCTTACTTTTATATTTAATAATAAAGTTAAATATACATATATTGATCACATACAATTACACACAATTATAAACT
Source organism: Heterostelium multicystogenum (assembly GCA_003667245.1). Taxonomy (NCBI): domain Eukaryota; phylum Evosea; class Eumycetozoa; order Acytosteliales; family Acytosteliaceae; genus Heterostelium; species Heterostelium multicystogenum. The sequence continues at coordinate 226,111 of RCNN01000001.1, read as the reverse complement.
AACTTATATTGACAGTATTTAAAATAAAATAAGAATAATAATCACAAATAATAATAATAAATGCTTATTTATTATAATTGTTAACATTTTATTACAAAATATTTATCAAATATCCAAATCTAATGTTTTATTTTCAAAATCAATAAGACATTTGGTAATCAAATCAAATCATTGATATATGATAATTACTAAATCTTATTGATGTTGATCTAATTTTTTATATATATAGAAATAATATATTGTCATCTTGGGTATTTAATAGATTACATAAAATAAATAATATCACAATTGAACAAATAAAATTAAATAATATAATTGGATTGGATATTTTTTATCATTGTAATCCACTGTCAAACTATTGAATTTGTAACTCAATATTAATAGACTATATAAATATATTTATATTATAATATTTCATCATTTTACTTTTAGTCTTTATTAACACAAGCTCCATTATCCATCATCATTATCAATTAAATACTCCTAATTTCTATTAGATTAAAATTATTGGAATATTTTCTAGAAATAAATAGTACTACATCAAAATTAAAAATAATAATTCTAAACTCTTGTTTCCAATTTTTTTAAATCAATTAATTCAACAAAAACCTTCACAATACTTACTAAATTATTTTTTAATTCCATTCCTTTAAACTAAATATTAATAATTATTTAGTATTATAATTTATTTATTTTATTTATTTATTATTCACTATTTATTTTATAATTATTCAAAATGGAAATCATTGATCAAGTTCCTAAATTACCATTTAATATTAGTCAGCTCAGAAATTCAATTATTTCTCCCAGAAAATCGCCTTCGAAATGGTATACTAGATTGTTAAAAAGAGACAGTGATTCCACTTTTAGTTTTTCATGCCAACTAAAATGGAAATTGGAACAGGAGCAGGAACAAATAGAAGATGATCATGAGAGATACTCTTTGGTAACAGATGACTTTGTAGATTACTCTGGTTCTGGAGGAAGTAGTGCAGAAACTTCAGATTCTGAACCTGGTTCACCAGATAAACCACATCATATCCATACCTTAAGCAGGAATCAATTTAAAGAAACTATTTCCTAGGAGTAGAGATTGGAAGGTATGTTGTCAATACAATCCAATAAAATATCCAATTATTAATATATTAACTAATATTATTAAATTAACAGTGGTGCAACATGTACAGTCCATTTAGTTACAAAGAAGAAATCAGGTGAAAGATTTGCAGCAAAGATAATACCAACCAAGAAAATATTTACCAAACATTTTAAAAACCATTTCAAAAGAAATAACAATCATCAAAACACTTAATCATCCAAATATTATTAAGATTTATGAATGCTTTTTAACTTTGGACAATGTATATATTATAATGGATTAGTAAGTATAATCATTATTAATTTATGAATTGTAATAATTTACTAAAAATTGAATAGTGTGGATGGAGATGAATTATTTGATGAAATGTTAAAGAGAAGAGTTTTTAGTGAGAATGCTGCTCGAGCCATTGTCAAAACAAATCCTGGAACCTCTTTTATATTTACATAAAAAGAATATTGCCCATAGAGATATAAAGCCAGAGAATATTAAGTTTAGCGGACCTTCTTCAATGAAATTGTTGGACTTTGGCTTTGCCAGGTATCTTCAGGTCGAAGGATCAAACAGTAATATTAACAGTGCAAACTTGCCATCGGGTACACTTGGCTATGAGGCACCAGAAATACTGTCCAATGCAAAGAATCAAACAACGGCTGTTGACATGTGGGCAGTTGGAATCATCGTCTACACTATGTTGTGTGGCTACACGCCGTTTGTGTCAGACGATATGTTCTATGAAGAAGATCAAATCAACAACCACTCCATTTTGGGTGATGTTTAACGAGAATACACCAAAGCTGCGACGATCCATCATGGAGGGTCAATACAACTTGATAGCTATCACTGGAACGACGTGTCTGCCGATGCAAAAGATTTTATAAGGGGTCTACTTACTGTAGATCCCAATCAGAGATTGAAAGCCGAGGATGCAATCAACCATCCCTGGCTTAAAACACCAATGGATATTGCTTCTATTACTCTATCACTACGACAGTTATAGAATTAATAAATAAAATAGCTATTGATAAAACACTACTTTGACTTGTAGCTGCGTATGTATGATCTATCTTACAATTATTATTTTGAGGTTATTTATTCATTCATCTTTAGTTGTTGAAGTTTGTTTATCGTCTCCATCATCATTTTCATGATCACCATCATCTCTATCTGTTGTTGTGCTTTGCTTTTGTTTTAACTTTTCTAACTCAATCTCTACTTTCTTTCTAATTTCATTGTGCTTTCGCTGTTGCTTCTTCATCTTTCTCTTTTGTGATTTCTTTGCAGTTCTTTTCTTCTGCTTCTCTTAAATTCTCTTCTCTTCTCTTTTGAAACTCTTGATTCTCTTTGTCCTACAGATGATAATATATTAAAGCACCAATTAGATTATCTAGATCTCATAGTAACACACTGATGTTGAAGTAAGATCGGATCCACTTACAATAATAGCGCTTTTCTCCATCGACTCAATACGAGTCAGCTCTTTTCTTCTCTGATTTCTATATACATGGAAGTCACCACTTCCACTACCTGCCGTTGAACCCGATACATTTGAAACAACAACTTTAGAGCTGCTGCTGCTACTACTACTCTTATCTTTATCTTCTTTATCTGACATCTTCTTATTGTTACTAGCTAATATAAGTTTAATTTATCGTCTATTACACAACGTAAAGTGAGTAGATCGATGATCACTCGCAAGCAGATTGATGAAATTTCAATTAAAAGATTTACTCAGGTTACCAAAAAAAAAACAAAATTTTGATATTAACATTAACTCAGACACACCACAACTCAATCAAATCTAATCAACTGTTTATTAATCGTTAGCATTAAGAAGAATGATATCGCTATTTTCTAAAAGATAACGATTAATAATCAGTTAATAAACAGTCGATTAGATTTTGTTCTGTAATGTTCAGTAATATATATAACGTTCACCAAAACAATATTACCATCAATGAATGAATTCACGAGTTGCAATGAAATATTAAGTTGTCCTAGTTTGCACCAAAAATTTAATGGATTTTATTATAAAATTGTGTCTGTTGATAGTATAAACATTAGTTTCCTTGTTCTCCAAGACTTCATTAAACATGATCAAACAACAAATCAACTTTAATTTGGTACCAATCTAAAGTTTACCATTTGACTTACTTCCAAATTAGAATTAGAACGCACCTAAATAGCTAACCACAAAGAAAAATACTACTTTATTAAAAACCCAATTTGGGGTATATTTGCACAACGCAGGGGGTAAGTGCTGAGAAATTAGAATTCAAACTCTGACCAAAGTTTCACAAAAAACTTGTTACCAAATTTAAATATATGTTGTATCAGTCACGCGTGTGAAAAAAGGGTTTCACCAATAACAACCTCAACGCCAACAACAACAACCTGTCAACATTAATAATGTTGCAAGTGGAGTTTGTTTTGACAGGTTACTAGTAAGGAAAGAGTCTTGATATATTATATGATTGTAGATTAATTAAAATCCCAATAAAAAAACACTGATTTGATATCTGTGAGATCCCCACCCCACAGAAGCACAAACAATCTTCACCAAAAACACACTACTATATTTTGCTTCGCCAATGTTACGAACTAATTAACTACTACCAAAAGAAACACTGAAACAACCACACTTTCACCAAATGTAATGAATTATTATATTATTATTTGAACACACAAACTCTGGTCTGAACCAAATTAATTCTATAGAAATAAAAACAAGTGATAATGATGAATTCGAAATTTGGTGAATGTTATTAGTGATACACTAAATTCTATTGGCATTATCAGTCAGTCAGAGTCCACCAAACTATATAAATATGGAAAAAGTTATGAATCAATAATCATGAATGAAGTTGAATAAATAATTAAATATTAATTTTTAAGTTCTCTCCAACTACACAAATTAACACATAATATTAATCATTAATCATACTTAGTTCAAACATTTAATTTATATTTTATTATTAAAACATATAAATACTTTAAAATTAAATGAAATTACATATAAATAATATTATCTTGTAATTTGGATAATAATAAAATCTATATAAGTCCTTAATAATAATAATAATAATACAGTTAATAATAAAAGAAATATAATCTTTAAAATGAAAAACAAAGATTTAAATATAGATATATTAAATTTAAAAAATATTATAATTGTATTTTTATTTGTAAATATATATTTTATAAATATTGTATATAGTAGTAATAATAATAATAATAATAATAATAATAATAATAATAATAATAATAAAGATAGAGGTGTTAATTATAATAACTATAATAATAATAAACCGATTTTAAAATTCAATTCAGATAACACTTTTAAAATTCTACAAATCACTGATTTACATTATGGAGAGAATGTAGAATGGGACAAATTGAATATCGAAGCACAAGAGATTCTTATTGAGTCTGAACAACCTGATTTCGTTATGTTGTCTGGTGACATGATATCAGGATATACTGATTTCTTCACCAACAATATTACAAACTACTATACCATTTGGGATACCCTTACTGAACCAATGAGAAAACGAAATATTCCGTAAGTAATCCTACCTTTACTATTATTTAGACAAATGAATGATATTAACACGAGTATCTAGATGGTCTGTTACTTTTGGAAACCATGATGACGAAGGAAATATGACAAGGCTGAATCTAACTAAACTAGATATGTCTTATGATTTGAGCCTGACTCAAATCGGTCCTTCTAATATCTCGGGTGTTGCCAACTATGTCCTTGAAATACAGTCATCAGACTCCGAAGAAATGGCAACTTTAATTTATATATTTGATAGTATGAAAAGTGATAGGTGCGCAAGTATGAATGGAGATTGGGGATGTGTGGATCATTCTCAAGTAGATTGGTATAAAGAAACTTCAAAGAGATATAATAGTGTAAGTAGATAGAATACAGCTTTATATTTATTTATATAAGAATATTATAATAACATACATCATTTTAAAAATAGAACCCAGCTTTTGCATTTGTACATGTTCCTCCAATTGAGGTGATAGATTTATGGAATACTAAAACGGTTCGAGGCGATTTTGGAGAAAAGCTTTCGTGTTGTTTTGGTGATGGGTCAGACTTAGTCCAGTCAATGATTGAAAGAGGCGATATTAGATCACTTTACTTTGGACATGACCATAAAAATGATTATCATGGTGATTTCTTTGGATTAGACTTGGGATATGGTCGCAAGTCAGGATATGGCTCCTATAACCCCAAGTATACTCAGGGTGCACGTGTTCTTAAGATATACGAAAAGACTCTTTCTCATGAGACATGGATACGAAATGTTGATGGTGAGCGGGATGATCAGACAGTGCACACACCCCTCGATGAGCAACCAAGATACTGTTGTGTAGGCATAGATTCAAAAGATAGCTTTAGCTGGTCTATCTATTTTTCAAATATTTACTTTTGCAATGATGTTGATGTTTATCATCAATTGGAAACTTCTTGGTAATCAAAACTACCTCTATAAAAGGCTGGCCCACGACAACACAATCCAAATGATGTCAAGAGACGAAATTAACAACAAAAGTAATGACTCCTCAGCGATTATTACCCTTTAATATAAAATAAAGTAAAATTGCAATAGGAAAGTTCTCGAGCAATCAAGCTTCACTTATTCAATCAAACAGTGTAAGAAGCGTTAGTTGAATGTTCAAAACGACATGTCTAAACAGGTGTGACTGTTTACTTGTATTTTAGTTTTAAGAACCAGTTTAATTAATTTGGTTTAGGTGACATCTTTTTGTGAATGTTTGATTTGCAGTTGGCTTGTTTTGCCTGTCAGAAAACTTCCACAGAAATATATATCTAAACATGTTTTTTAAAAGAAATTTGCTTGTTTCTGTTTGGAAATTTGATGATACTTCAAACACTGGTAAACCAAAAAATTTCAATCCCAAAAACAGAGGTATCCCTGGAGATATTAAACATTTAATATCATTAAAGTATATTGGTGTAGGGGATGCTGTGACATTCTTAATAATAGATAAAAGAATTCAACACTCATTGTATTTTTGATTTTAAATACGAATTCTACTTCCTTTTTGTTTTATAATTTATTTATTTATTTGTACAAGTGTGTTTGATTTGTTACCTCTGTGGTGTTATAATCATTAGAGGAGAGAATTAGATAATAACTATATTGAACTAACATTAGATTTCATTAACCTACATATATATATAAATTGTATATTAATCTAATTTTATCAAATAATAAAATGTATAATAATAATAGTGATAATAATAATAATAATAGTAACAATAATAATAGTAACAATAATAATATATATCATAATTATCAGAATATTAATAATAATAGCTATGATAACAGTATAAATAATTATAATGGTGTTGAAATTAGAAATTTGATGGATGAAAGTACTAGTAGTATTGAAAGTCCTTTATCTTCTTACAACGATGATAATTTTATTAGTAAACTGACTGGAAATGATGATAAAGAACACTTACTCAAATTTCCAAAAGAGTTTGAATCAGATTCAGATACTGATTCTGGCATCCTTAGTCCACCGATAATTATTGATGAAAACACCGTGAAAAATGACCCGCCAAAGAAAAATAAGATTTGGAAACAACCTTTCCTTAGAGATAAACTCCTCATTATTTTCTTTGTGGCTGTTGCAATGGTAATCAGAGTATCTAGTGCTAAACTTTTGATCCCAAATATTTTCACCAATTATGTACGAAGAGAACATCCAGATTTTACCAATGATGAAGTAACATCGCTGGCTTCTAAATATAAATCTGTAGCCGATGCCATGCCTTATGTGACGAATTTTTTGTTTTCTCCACTCCTGGGTGTACTATCTGATCGATATGGAAGAAAGAAGATATTGGTTATCATCGCTCTGACTCAGATCATTGACCAGGCAGTTGTTGGTATTACTTTTTGGTTTGAATTGGTCTGGCCTTTCTATATCAGTCATACTATTGCTGGTGTTACTAATGGTCAACTAGCCATCACCCTTTCATACCTCGCCGACTTGACACCTAAAAGTGACCGATCAATGTGGTTCATGATCGTCGGAGGAGTAGCCGGTATATCTGTGGCAGGAGGTCCCCTTTTGGAGATGATGCTTATTCAATTGTATTCCTACAAAGCCGCTGTAATTGGCAATGTTAGTTTGTTAGTTCTGTCTTTCTTATTCTTATTACCTACTGTCGACTCGATAAAGTATATAGAAGGAAAGCTTAAGGACACAACCTATAACCAATTTGGACAGATATCCAAAGAGAAACTTGGATCACTAAATCCATTCAAATCGATAATTAGACTCTTCACAACATCAAAGTATATTGGAATTTATGCATTGCTATACTTCTCATACACCTATACCAGTCAAGACACCATCAATACTGCCTATTATTACACCAATATTAGATACGGATGGGGAGCTTTCCAAAACTCCATCAATACGAGTGTAGTTGGTGCATCAGTATTTGTATATAGTTCTATCATTTTGCCAATCCTACTTAAATTCATTGGTAAATATTAACAGATTGTAGATAATTCACAGAGATATTCTAATATTAATATTTCCCTTTTAGCTGAAAAGAAAGATAGTTATATTGTGCATTCTTGTTTAGTGCATGTTTACATGTTTTGTATGCTTTTGCATTCAATCAATGGATGTGGGCAGTATCCATGGCATTTTGGATCATTCGGTATGGTTCTTTTTGAATTTGATTCAGTCTATCATTTCCAAAGCATCTCCATCACATGTCCAAGGTGCAATGCTGACAGGTGTATCAGCACTCTCATCACTATCATCAGCCGCCGGTGCTTATGCCTCGCTAAATATCTTCTCATATTTCATTGGAGATAGCTCACCTATATTCTTCCCCGGAATGCACTTTTTGATTAACACTGGAATCATTTTTCATAACATTTTTGGTTGCATTATATGCATCGTTCCTACAGAATCCTGAAGAAGTCCAAGTTTTACCGGAGTTCGATTCACCCCTGAAAAAGCCATTGATCGAAGAAGAAAAACAATCGCCAATAAACTAAATTGATTCATTTCAATTTATCTTTTTATTTATTGTACTAAAAGTCTTATATGTATTGGCTATTTCTTTATTTTAAGAACTAAATGAATATCTTCTGGTTCTCTTTGAAATAGTATTGGGTCTGGTGTGTCTATTAGTTGGCATCCCTGGGTGATGTAGAAGTCAACTGTATTCTTTTGCTGGGATTGATGAAATATAGATGCCATTGATGCCCTCAATATCTTTCGCTTGCTCTACACAACGCTGAAATAAGAGTCGACCCAGTCCTTTGCCACGCTGATCGGATCCAACGTAAATAAATAACAACTGCAACAAGTCCTCAGTCACGCCTATCTTCTTTGTATCCAAGACGGCACCACCTAATATCTTGTTTTTTCTCATCGCTAATCGCAAAAAAGTATCCTCCTCTATCATAGCAATCCAGGAGGATTGGTGTGTAAATAACAATATCCTCAGGCGGAAATCCTTTTACATCGTGATACTCTGGGTATTCAAGCAATGTTTTCGCCTTGATATCGTTGTCCTCTCCACTGTTGTCATTAGCCACAACCCTATACATAGAACGGATGACCTCCGCTCTATCTATTTCCCATAGACGAACGATACTATCTCTACTTAAAGGCTCTATCCTATACATCTATTAATCTTTGCATATAATGCTGATGCTTTTGCTAACCAACTAATGTAATTAATGATCACTGATTAATGTGTTTAGTTGACCAAGTGAATGTAAAGTACACTATGCTCTGCCTGGTCAAGTTTGGACCAAATAATCTGCAGTATTTATGAGATTATTTCGAGAATTATAAGTATAGATCTGAAATGTAACCACCCTGTATTTTCAAATATAATTTAATCTAGACATGTATATAAAATCGCTTATAATATATTTATTTGATAAGTTATTGTAGGTTGCTATTATTATTAATGGTTGATAAATGGGTATCTGTTACTATGTTACTTGTTGTTGATGATGTTGCATTTTATTGATTCTGAACACTCTGTAATAGTCGATCTAGCTTTCTCGGATTGTTCTTTATCACTCTAAAATCTAAAATTTGTTCATCACGTGTATCAAGATGATAATCTACTCTCTCTTTCGAGTGTCTGTGTGGCTATACATGAATATTAATATATAATGTATTAGTATCATTTGCTTAATTTCAAAATAACCATGTCAAAAGCTAATTAAATATAACTCTAATCCAAAGCTAATCTAACATCTTCAAATAAGTGCATTCTTATGTTTCTAGATTCATTCCTTTAATCATATATCTCTATTCTAAGACATCTATATATGTGTGTTGTTTGAATGATGCCTGTCATTGGTGGTATTGAATCTCTTGCCGGCGCTTTGTCAAAACGTCATCCTGTCATATATGATGATGCATCTATTCTATCAAAATATATACGACTAGTTGTACTGATCGCTTAACTATTGAATACATCTCTTATTTAAAAATGTAATATATTGTTGTTGTTGTTATTGTTGACTTGTCGATAACCAACCTTTCCATTGTGGAATGCTCTGTGACCATGATCAAGACCATATGCCATAAGTAAGACACCGGCAGACATGATGACACCAACTGGTAAAACTTCAACCAAGTCATGATATGCTATATTAACACTCTACGATCTATACAAAACAATGCAAATTCTATCTAATCTATTTAATAATAATCTACAATATGACTGTGATTATTTTTTTGTTTTTTTCAGTTTTTCAACAATCAAATGATCACAACAAGAACAGAACTTCCAAAAGTAGATAATCAGTGATAATCAATGCATCACTCACATTGAATCATACCAATAATAATAATAATAATAATATATATAGATATAATAATGGTAACTATTATACTATAGCTATGATATCATAGGGTTTATAAGAATTGTCATGCTAATTTGAATTTGAAACCAGTCAGTTACTTTACATACAACTTTAGGTGATATAAAAGTAGAGATATTCTGTGACTCTGTACCATTAGCATCAGAGGTATCTATCAAATATACCATTATAACATCATAATGTTGTATTAAAGGTTGTGGAATTGGTACTAACTAATAATCAATTGAACTATTATTACTGATGTTTAGAATTTCCTTGCATTATGTGCATCGGGTTATTATGATAATACCAATTTTCATAGAAATATAAAAGGCTTCATGATTCAGGGTGGAGACCCAACTAACACCGGAAGAGGTGGCCAGAGCATATGGAAAAGACCTTTCAAAGATGAGTTTGTCTCTCACTTGAAACACAGCACTAGAGGTATCTTGTCAATGGCCAACAGCGGTCCAGATACTAATCAATCTCAATTCTTTATAACCTATGCAAAACAAAGACATCTAAACAAAGTTTATACTGTCTTTGGAAAGTATGTATGATAACAACCCTAACAATTTTACCATGGTAAAATTCATATACTGATCTCCTATTACTATTAATAATAATACAGAGTAATCGATGGTATGGATGTTTTGGACTTAATGGAAAAGGTTCCAGTTGATGGAAATGATACACCATTAACAGATATCATTTTTAAAAAATGTGACAATTCACGCAAATCCACTTGCATTATAATTACTTTAGCATATGATACATTGGATAATATAATATATGCATATACCACATGGCTTTAGTTAATAACCAAATCACTATATTAATCAACCATGAAAATACTCTTGGTAAAGTGATGTCAAAGTAGGCACTTACATCTACCTATATATACAGATCTCGAGTCACTCCAAATCATTGAACAATACATACAATGATAAACAGAATTCAATAGTTAATCCATTGGTTAATAAATTTTTATTCACTGGAACTTCTTATTTCCAAAAAAAAGCAGAATTTATTAATAGGTATACTCTTGTTATTGCTGCTGATGGGGCGTATATACAAAAGAATTGAAATAAGATAGGTAGAATTATTATTGAATCTTTTTACAGTATGGACAACATATTTTTTTGGAATAATCTGGTGGCATCTGAACATATCCAGGCATGCAGTTTGGATAAGCACATCTAACAGTATCACAAAAATGATTGCATCTATCACAGCATTGGCCGGCTTTTCTATTGGCAGGAACAAATTTACCACCTGACAGTTCACATTCTCTTCTATTGACTCGAATACATGAAACTGCTGCACAGGTAATCTCACAATAGTCACAACAAACTCCATTCAGAATATCCTTTGGATGCCAAATGTTTCCTTGGGACTCACACTTGCTTCTATCAGCATCAATACAGAATGCAGCTCTACAATCCAGTGATGCATAGGCACATAATGCAGAACTAAATATCAAAACATATATTACTATTAATTTATTCATATTTATTTAAGTAATAACAAGAGAAGAGTACTTTGGATATCAATAAAGAAAATAAGAATAGAACAATAACAACTTCTACTTTGTGTCTCCACTTCTATTTATAAACATCAATAATTTATATTCTTGATATATTCATTCATTCATTCGTTCATTAATTTAGTTGATCTGTTCAACTAAATTCCAACCATATTTAGAATATTTAAACATAATTGAGTTACAAATAGAATTAAGATTATTAAATCTTAAACTAATATCACTAACTAACTAATAAATTAATTCTTCATATATAAACCTCTATCCATTTGTAAGGAAGGATCGAAATTTTATCTTGTTGCAATCTCTAATTAATAAAATTAAAGATCAATTACTAATGAATGAATTTATGTATGTATATGGTAAGATTACTACTACTTATAAATGGGTTATTGTCAATCACAATGTACATCAATTTTGAATGTTGAGAGAATTAGGATTGATTCCATATTTTGTCATTTTATTATAACTTATTATAATAATAATAATAATAATAATGAAAAGTCCAGATTGTTTTTTTGTTGAAATATGTTAACTAATGACTCTCTTTCAAAACTATTTTTGAACATCGATGAAAATTTTACTGTTTTTTTCAAAATTATTTAAAATTAATTAAATATTCAGTTAGACGAAAGAGTCGAGATTTTACAACTAATAATCAACACATATTGATATCATTTTAAAAATTAATGAAATGTTGTATTGACAACTATTGTTAAATAATATATATTTAATGACAATAGTTGTTGCTGTTATTGTTGTTGTTGTTGTTAGCTCCTACAACAGTTGAGTGTTTGTGGTGGTGCTGCTTGGCAAAACAAAACAACCACACCAACATACACATTAAAGAACATTATTCTTTTACTTTTCTATTCTACATCAACACACAACAAACACCAATCAAAACAAATCAAACAACTATGTTGTTTATTAGGAGTAGTCAGTACGACAACAACAACAGAATCAAGTTGTAGTTGTGGTATCTACTGAAACTTCATTCTCTTGTAACGTAACTGTCGGTTTTTTGTTTTTGGTGTTGGTGAACCCATTTTTTCCTTTTTTACTTTTTTTTATTTTTATTTTATTGTTTTGTTTCTCACATTCCCGCTCTAACAAAAAACTCGATGAACGATGTTTTCCATTAGTTTCAATCCCACATTCAGTGAGGTAAGTTCCCTATCTATTTTATTCCTAGTTCTAGTGTTTCTTTATTGTTTCTACCTTATTTTATTATTATTCAACTCGATAGCGCAAGAATCAATATCGTTTTTTACTATCTAGTTTAGCATTCCTCAATATCATTTTATTTATTTATTTATCATTCTTATTTTTTTTTTCGTTTTTATTTTGTTTTTTACTTTATTTTTTATATCTATATAAGATTTATATTTATTAATAATTTTAAATCACAATTTAAAAAAACAAAAAAGTAAAATAATTATTTTTAATTCTGTTGTTATAAAAGAATTAGATGATCATAGGATCAGTTTGAAATCGATTAAAAAAAAAAAAAACACCAAACAAACATTATGAATTGATAGATAAGATTTAGGAAATTGAATCTATTTTTTTTTAAGATTGCGGGGATAAAATAAAGAGAAATTTGTAGTAATGCGTTGTTGTTCAAGTAATTTTAACGAACTTTGAAATTAATTAAATTAATTCGGACGTTAGTTCTCAAATATTCAATTTTCAACAACATTGTTAGAATTTTAATTAAAATTAATTTTTGTTTTTTAATTTAATTTTGAAAACAAAAAAATATTTATAACTCACATGTTTCAATTAATTAAACATATAAAATTAACATTTTTTGTTATTCTTTATATTTATATAAATACATATTTATAATATTATAAAAAACATAGATATTCATTTAGAATTATTAGCTATATGCCAATTGAAAAGTCAAAAGAAAATGATGGTAGTCCCCTGAACAATTTTTCAGGGCTAACCATCTCTAATGAGGGTAGTTCAAAAAATCAACCCACCATTAAACAACAATAACAACAGTAGTAACACATCTACTACATCGACCTCTTCGTCGACTTCAGCTCCATACGTTCCACCATCACGTCGTCAACGTGAATTTCAACAACAAAACGCTCCACGTGACAACTACGACAATCGTTCGTGGTTCTGACAGAAGAGATGGTGGTCGTGACAACTACGAGCCACGTGACTCCTTCGATCGTCGTGACTCTCGTGACTCATTCGATCGTCGTCCAGTGGACTCCTATGATCGTGATGGTCCACGTGATGGTCCACGTGACTCACGTGACTTCCGTGACGACTCTTACGATCGTCGTGATAGCCGTGACAGCTATGGTTACAAGTCTGGTCCACCATCTGGTGGATACAGAAACGATCGTTGGAATGACAATCGTGGTGGATACGGATCACCATCTTATGGTCGTTCCTCCGCCTTCAAGCCGTGGTGGAAACTCCTACGGAGGTAAAAGGTCGTCCACAAATTGAAAGATACTATGACAAGTGGAACTCCTACCGTGATCCAAGAGTCAACCCTGATATGAAGAGAGAAGACTTCACAGAGTTGGATGAAAAGACTGCTGAAGAAATTTTCAAATCAAAGTCTAACCATGGTCTCGACTTTGATGCCTACGATGACGATGTGATATCTCCATCGAAACTTTCCGAACACATCTGTGCTCCATTGAACTCATTCATGACATCGATCTTGGTGACGTTCTCTTCAAGAACATCAAGTATGCCAAGTACTCCAAGCCAACTCCAGTTCAAAAATCCGCTCTTCCAATCATCATGAAGGGTCGTGATTTGATGGCTTGTGCTCAAAAACCGGTTCTGGTAAGACTGCTGCTTTCTTGTTCCCAATTATCTCTGGTATCTTGCTTGATGGTCCACCCGAACCATTAGCTGCCTACCGTCCAGGTGTACCACGTCCAGTTCACCCACGTGCTCTTGTCTTGGCACCAACCAGAGAGCTTGCCCTCCAAATTTTCGATGAAGCCTCTAAGTTCTCTTACGGTTCACCAGTTACTTCCGTAGTCGTATATGGTGGTGCTGAAATCTCCCACCAAATTGCTGAGCTCGATCGTGGTTGTGATATCTTGGTTGCTACCACTGGTCGTCTCGTAGATCTCCTTTCAAGAGGTAGAGTCTCTTTGTCAAGCGTCAAGTACCTCGTTCTTGATGAGGCTGATCGTATGTTGGATATGGGTTTCGAACCACAAATCCGTCAAATCGTTGTCGACAATGACATGCCAGGTAACCGTGACCGTCAAACACTTATGTTTTCTGCCACCTTCCCTAAGCCAATCCAAAATCTTGCATCTGATTTCTTGAACAACTATATCTTCTTGAAGGTTGGTGTTATCGGTACTACCCAAAACATCACTCAACGTATTGAATACGTTCAAGATGAGGAGAAGAACAGTTATTTGTTGGATTTCTTGTCAACTCTCAAGTCCGATGGTCTCACTTTGATCTTTGTTGAAACCAAACGTCTCTGTGACTCATTGACCCACTTCCTCAACATGAAAGGTTTCCCATCTACCTGTATCCACGGTGATTTGTCCCAATATGAAAGAGAGAGTGCTCTCAACAGTTTCCGTTCCAACCAGACCCCATACTTGGTTGCTACTGATGTTGCTTCCAGAGGTCTCCCATATCCCCAATGTTCTTTACGTAATCAACTTTGATCTGCCAACTGATATCCATGTCTACGTTCATCGTATTGGTCGTACTGGTCGTGCTGGTAAGAAAGGTTTTGCCATTTCTTTCTACAACGAAAAGAACAAGTCATTGGGTAGTGATTTGCTCTCATTGATGAGAAAGTCTAACCAAGAAGTCCCAGATTGGTTCGAGCGTACCGTCTCCTACTCATACAACAAGCCAAAGAACACCCCACCACAAAAGTCAAGATACAACAATGACTCACCATTCAACAAGAGTTACAACAATAACAACTACAATGACAGACGTAATGACCGTAGAGGTGGTGGAAGTAACCATGATGACTACTCCATGCACCATAACTATTTCAACAATGGTGGTCAATATTAAATAACAACGCCCTTTCTTGAACAAGTAATCTTTGTTTTTAAACAATTACCTTTTATTTTATCCCAAATAAAATATTATTAGAATAGTTTTATATTCTACTACAAATACATCATTTCCAATGTCTCTTTTCTTTGATTATTGTACATTTTGTTTCCACCTGTTTATGTTTCTAACTTTGGGAAATCCCACACTAAATCCAACTGACTTTTTTTTGAACTCAGAAGTTGGTGAACACAAGGGGTGGTTTCTGACAAATATAAAAAAACATTCACACATAGAGATTTAAATAGATTAGAATGAGAAATAAAATAAGGAATCTTGTGTTCTTCAATACCAACACTAAGGATATTAATAATAATAAAATCATATTTAACTATAATAGTGTTAATTATGCATCATCATCTTCCTTTAATAACAGCTTGACAAACAACGGTAGCAGTCATCTTGCAAGATATAATGTCTATTTAAATAAACAACATAGTAGCAAAGCAGCTTTTGTTAGTAATAACATCAATACTTGTATAAAAATGTATTACTGTACTACTAATACTACTGCTACTACCACTACTGCAGTCAGTGAAGCACCAAATAGTATCAATTCTTTCTTTAATAACTACATTAGAAAATTTAAAGATATAAAGTTAGATTCAAGTAATTATGTATGTTTGTTTCAGCAAGTCAGTCATATACATAGGTGATATTAATATAAATTGATTTGGCGCAATCAGAAAGATAGAATCAATGACATTGAGCAATTTGTTAAACCATTCATTGAGAAGGTCGACAGTATTTTCAAATCAGTCACTTTGTCAAAGGAATTCGAGAGATCTTTGTCAAAATCGATAGTGGACGATATAGAGTTGTTGGATGCAATATTTAAGTTGAGACTCGATTTGGATAGATCTCAGCAATACCAACCTTTGCTTAGTGAAAATGTAATTGGTTTCGAATCATCTTTGATTACGGTGCTAAAGTCGACTTTGACCAATGATCAACTGGTGGTACAATCAATGGATCCAATGTTTTACACATCCCAATATACTGAAACAGATGATTGAAAATGAAGCTGTACATCCATATACAAATCATAATCAAATTTTCGACAGAATTAGAAGCGGCAGATTATGTTTGGTGTTATTCCACAAACGATTGCCTACACTTCCTCTAATGTCGCTTTATATTGCTCTTACCGAGGGTATAGCAGATAATATGAATGTATGTCATAAAAAGATTGCTTTGTATTCATTTTCTAATCTTGTTCATATATTTATCATTGTCATCAGACCATAAATGAAAAGCAGGTTGATCTAACAAAAGTAGACTCTGCAATGTTTTATTCAATTTCATCACTTCACAAAGGATTAAAGAATGTAGATCTTGGTCATATTCTAATTAGTAGAGCCACAGAATATCTCATGATAAATCCTCAGATAAAGAATTTTTGTACACTTTCACCTATTCCAAATTTCAGAAACTATTTAAAAAGACGAGCCAATCAAGATGAATCTATTCAAGTAAGTAGAATTAGCTAAAATAATAATATTAGTAACAGCAATACTAATCTTATGGACATATCAGTCATTAGTAAATTTAAATATCGACAATATTGATGATAATAAAGATACACTGTTGTCGACATGTATGAGATATCTATTTTTGGAAAAGAAAAAGAATAACAAGGCAATGGACCCAGTTTGTAACTTCCATTTGAAGAATGGAGCTTCCATTTACAGATTAAATTGGGCAGGTGACCAATCGAGCCAACGTATTAATGAAAGTTATGGTATGATGGTAAACTATCTTTACACTCCATCATTGAAGTCTTCAAATTCATCCAACTATAAGCAAAATGGTATTATTACACATCAAAAGCCAATAGATCAACTTGCACACCAATTAAATATAACAATCTAATAAATCAAAACAATAATGATAGATCATTAAACTACATCCAATTTAAATATTAAAGTCTATATTATTATAATGTCTTTTAAAGCAGGAACAGTAATTATAATAAAAATAATAATAATAATAATTGACTGTTTAGTTTCTGTTTTGGTTAGCTTACATTTTGTATTGATCAAATCTAGTTCAACATCAACTAATTAAGTAATATGTAGTATTTTTAACATACATATTCTAATAGAAATAAAATTGACACCCAAACCAAAAGTAACCGATTTAACTAGTGGATATCCCACCACCAACATGAATCTGGCTACATCATCAATCACCCCTCATGATTGATTTATAACAAGAAATAGTTTAAAGGACAAAGTAAATACTGAATTAAATATTAATAATATTGTTTTTTTTTGATCATTTATCTGTGGGGTTGTGATTGATTTATTGACATGTTTGTTTAATTCGACTGATATTATAACACAACTTAAGTTTGGTCTGATGAATTCATTTGTGATTGTTTGATTAATTTAAAGACAAGACAAAAATCAGATTCAACATAAAATAGTAGTAGCTTCTCATCTTCATCATCAGCATTCTCATGATCAGAACATTCTGTTATTGATATTGTGATTAGTTTTGTGGAGCAAGAGATGATAGATCCACCACCTTCACCTATTATCAAATACTCCTGAAAAGATAGATGTTAAAGTCTGTGTTTATTTGTTTTATCGATAAGTTAAGTGCAAATTAATATTATAGTTATATATTTTGATGTAGAAGTAGTAGTAGGTGGATTAATATCTTACAGTGTGTGTGAGATGTTGTGGTTTGTGTTGTGGTTGTGGAAGAGACAATCATGCACACAAGAAATACAACAATCAAAATTTGATTTGATTGATTGTTTCATTTTCAATCCAAGTCTAAACAGTATACCATTGAGGATGGTCTGCAGACTGCCTGTTATAGTCTAAATTGCATTACAAAAAAGAATGGATTGAATAAGAAGTAGTAGAATTTATAATAGTAATCCCCATTCTTACTTACATTCTTTCAATATCTTCATCATTTACCACTTAATACATTTTGATTTTAAATCAATAAACTAATCAACAAACAAAATGATCAATTTAAATTAATAATTAATAAAAGAAAATATTATAATAGAATAGAGCACGGCAGCACCATTAGTAGTCTTAATCAAATATTTAACCAACAAACTAATTGTCTATCTATTTATCTATCTTCCTATCTTTTATTTATAATTGTATTATCATTATTATTGTTGTTTGTGTTATCTCATTCTATTGAATAGAAATAACACAAACCTGTTAACAGGTCTGATATATTTAAATTAGAGTTTCGTGTAATCAAAAGTTGTTGATTTTCCATTTGGAAAAAGACATTTTGCACAGTGGGTCGATTTTAATACATCTCAAGAGTGAGTATACAGTATAGTTATTATTGTCACACATACATACAGAGGATCAAATCAATCAACTACTTGGTTTTAAATAACAATAATACTAAAAAACCAATTCCCTATACTATTAATCAATTATCTTTTTGTTTATTTTCTGTCTCTTGATCTAACTACCAATTTTATTTATTGTTTGGTTCATCATTTATCATGTTAGTTCATTACTTTTGTTTATCCATAATAATTTAATTTATTGTTATCTAAAAATATATTATATAAAATCTAAAAGAAATAAATTATTTATGATTACTAGTAAAAACTAATTGAATTTATTGCTTCCAGTTCCAAAATTGTAGATTAAGAAAAAGAATAAATAATAATAAAAATAATAATAGAGTAATCATGTCAAGTCAGTCATCTATAAAACAAAGTTCTTCAGATCGATTATCAAATTCTCAATCTTCAGGAAGAAATGCCCTTCCGATCAACACCCCACAGTTTGGATCAAGCAACGATGGTGCCCAACCACCTATAGTAAACCAACCCTATTTTCAAGAGATACCAATGGGCGATATTCAATTGAGTGTGATGGACCAATCCTCTCAACCCTACAGTACATCCGAAAAACATGTTCATTATGATACCAATCCAAAGGTCTTCTTTTTGCCACCAGATAAGCCTGTCAAGATTGTATTTTCATAACTTTACCAATTCTCTCACCTCAGTTCTTCAATCCATATTTATTCCATTGATAACTACTTTTCTAATCACTTTGATTCCAGTAGGCCCATTATCATTTACCGGATTTCTTAACAATTGGTTATATAATATAGTTTATATACCGGCAGTAACTATTTCCATTTCGATTTTCAACATTGGTTGGGTACAAGCTTTTGTCAAAGACTATAAGTGTTATTCGCCTATTTTCGTTCATACTTTTCTATGTTCATTGATATTCTCATTGATCAATCAATATTCCTCTTTCTTCCCATTACCTATTTACATTTTCTTGCTTCCTTTGTTAAATTTAACAGGTTTCTCACTATTGTTATATATTCGTTCAAGTCAAAGATTTAAACCAGAGTATAATGCATCGTTTTTAAAATATTTTATTTTCTATCTTCTTTGTACTTTGCTCATTGCCATTTCCATCGGTTATGTAATAGCCTTCTCCTACCGTAAATACCAGATACTTACAGGTATTATCTACTACATCCTTATCTACATTGTAAACCATGGACTTATCCAAATCACAAGAAGTGGAACTCCAAAAGGTACTCATAATGTAATTAGCTATTGGGTAGAAACTCTATCAGAGATGGTATTCCTTTTGATGCTCATTAAAGTAGTTCCAGCCAATTTCTATGTTCTGCTTGCAATTAAATTAATATCCACTCTAAGATCCCATTGCTATTAACAGAAAGATATTGGGGTTGGAGAAACACAGTCAAGATCAATTTAGACCAAAGTGGAGGTAATTATTTCTTGAATGCAATTCCTTGGATTGTTCTTACCAGTTGGAATTGAAAGAGATGAACATAAAAACAAGAATTGTAGATAGATTTTTCTTCACAATCCTATGGTAACTATTATCATTGCTTATCATTGTTTTACACTATTTTAATATTATTTTTCTTAAAAAATTCAATAGTTATTGCGGAGTTCCATTATATTATATTTTAGTAACATTATGTATTAGATGGAGTCCAACTTCTAAATTTTATCCTTATCTATTGATATCGGAAAATGATTATATTTGGTTGCTTATTTATGCATTCTTCTGTAGTTTTACCTCTTTTATGTTTTTCTTGGTGATTCGATACTTCTTCCAAATTAAATTCCATTTGTCAGTGCTCAACCATCCAATGCTGTCACTAAAGAACAATGTGAGACTTTTTATGTTTTTGTAATTTCAGTGCTCTACTACTACCAATTACATTCATGCTCTTACATAATAATGTTTATTATCTGGTCAATAGTAAATAATAGAATTAAAAATAAAATAAAATGTTATATCATAAAGATTTATTTGTTGCGATTGGATTGTTTATTTAAATTAAGGATTTGCTCATATATGGACCGTCTAATTCGTAACCTAGTTTTCTATAGTAATGACGAGTACCAACACCAGCAATAACAGCAAGTTTAACGGAACCATGTTCTTCTCTGGCGATTCTCTCGGCCTCTTCCATCAAAAGGGTACCATAACCTTGATGTTGGAATTTGGTTGGATCACGATTGTGAATTGGAACGACACTACCATAAACGTGAAGCTCTCTGACAATAGAACAGTTATCCTTCAGTTCTGGTCTGAATGGTTTCAGAACACTTTCTGAGACGCAACAAACCAATTAAAATATCTTGCTTTGGATCTTCGTACGACAAAAATGTTTCCCAACCACCATTGGCAGTGTAATCACGACGAATCAATTCGACTTGATCTGGCTTAACTTTGTTGTGAACCTCTGAATACCAACTTCTCTGGTTCTGACATCTCTACATTTGTACCAAAATCTTTCATTCTTGCAAGACAGAGCTCACGAAGATTACCATACTCTACACCAGAGGTTACCAATGGCATTGGAATATCACGTTGAATACGATAGATTCTAGTCCAGGGTGGGACAAGTGCAAGAATCTTTGCAATTAAATCTACCAAGCTGTCTGGTGAGTAGTTCTTGTATGTTCCAGTCTTCCAGAGTTCGTAGAGACCAGTTCCACGAATAACCAATGTTGGGTAAATCTTGAGACCATCAGCACGGAAAGCTGGATTCTCAAAGAATTCCATAAAACCATATACATCACGCTCCATACCCATGTTTGGAAGATCGGGCATCATGTGTGCTACAACTTTGAATCCACTGTCCTTTGCAAGTTGGAAAGACTCGAGTACGGCACGAACTGTGTGTCCTCTGTTCGTGTCTCTTGCAATATCCTCAAATACTGATTGTACACCAATTTCCAAACGTGTGCATCCATATGTCAACATATTACCGAGATGTAGCTTCAAACAGTGATCTGGTCTGGTTTCGATGGTGATACCAATACATTTGGTGTTGGATTGTTCAGAGTATTTAACTGCTTCAGCAACGTTGTTTGAAGAATGTCCAGATAGTGCATCGTGAAGATTTCTGATAAAGTAATCTCGGTATTCAGCTGGAGTGACATGAATGTACCACCCATAATAATAAACTCTACTTTTTCAACACTGTGTCCAAGACGCTTCAATTGGTCGATTCTGCTCTTTGTTTGAAGATATGGGTTATAACGTGCTCTAATTGCACGCATCGATGTTGGTTCATATCCAGTATATGATTGTGTTGAGTATTCAAAATCTGAATCTGGTCCACCAGGGCAATCTAGATTCAATTAAATATTGTGGTCTATTAGATTGAAATCATCACTCATTTAAAATAATAATACGTACAAATACAAATATTTCCTGTCATCGCAAGATGTGGACATCTATGAGGTTTTGCACATAACAGCTACTACTGCAATCTAGATGTAGTAGAATTCATAAGGTGGGTAAGTTCAACTATAAATTATTTGTATAAATATTTTCTATTGTATTTACTTACACCTGATGCAGTTCTAACTGGCTTTGCCTTTAATGCAGGTAGCAATGCAGCTTTATAGTCCTCTGGAATTGCAGAGATGATATCAACAGTCTTAGGCTGGTCAGACAAAGAGTTCTTTGCAGAAAGATCAGCCTTGACCTTGAGAAGATTGACCTTTTTGCCTTCTTTTATAGGCATTGATCAAGGTATTTACAATCTCTGCTACTGTTTTGGTGAACTGAGGAGTACTCTTTCCATCTATGAAAGTGAATGAGTCAACAAACAATGTATCTACTTTTGATTATCTCAATCATCTTAACAGATTGTTACTTCTACATACAAACAGGTTTAGCACCAGCTTTGGTCGATTGCTTTGGGTTAAAATTATCAACCATTAAAGACATTTTCGAATGCTTTATTTATTATATCTTTAATTGCAACCAAAAGAGCTGCTATCGATTAATTAATTATGATCTTATAGTTAAAAATAAATAAATAAACAAAAACAGTTATTTCGTCGGTTTCATGTTTGTCAATAGCATGAAGAGGGAACTTTATAAGAAATCACATGGTTATTTAAACAAATAAATGTGATTATACCATATTTTATAATAAATTCTTTTATCATAAAGAAATTTATTAAATGTTAATATTTAACTATAAATTTTATAATATTAGAATACACCAAAAAATGGAAATTCATCAAGCCGTCTTAGCTCAGCTGGTAGTAGCGTAAGACTGAAGATCTTAAGGTCGTTGGTTCGATCCCGACAGATGGCATTTATGCTGAAAAATAACCGCATGCGGAACAAATCCGTTCTGAAAAATTTAGTTACCAGTGGGTTTTTTTAAAACACGAAGTTCAAAAATCATAAAAATAAGAAATTTATAGTATAAAAACCGAAAATAATCAAATAAACAAATCATTCCAATTAATAACCCTAATTCCTCTATAGTTATAATTAATTATTGTTAATAGATCCTATATATATACGTTTTATGTGTTACTCTTTTAAACTTTTTTTTATTTTTTATCGTACTTATATAAATAATTAATAAGATTAAGAATGGCTACTAAACAGTTATTTAAGAATACAAAGAGGGATGAGCATGATCCAGGAGGGAAATTGGAGTCACTACAGTTGATAGTCGAGAACCAGACAATGGTGTTGTCTAAGGTGCAAGAGGAGTTTAAGGTACACCTAGAAAGAAGGGAAAAAGAGTTTAAAGAACAAATAGAACAAAGAGACAAGGAATATAAGGAACAAGCAACTCAAAGAGAAAAAGCATTTAAGGATCAACAAAATTTTAATGAGGCGTTGTTGGAAAACTTGTTGAAGTTAAATGGAAAGATAAAAGAAGTCGAGGTAGAAGAAGTAGTGAAAGGAGAAGGAAATTGGAGAATTGAACTTAGAGCTGAAGCTCGAGAGTTAAATAAGTTAAAAGAGTTCGCAACTTTCAAACATGAGTTGTTGAAAAGTATTAGAGACATGGATATTAGAGATGACGACCGGAAGAAGTTTTTACTGAGAGCTAGTTTAAGTGAAAAAAGAGCAGTAATTTATGAAGCAGTTGACGAAGAGGCAACTTTTGAAGAAGTTTTAAATAAGTTGGAGGAGAGTGAATTAACAACACATCAAAGAGACCAAGTAGGAGCTTGTATTGAAAGTCTTGACAAACATGAGTTAAGATTTGGGGTACAACAAAGTGAAAAGAGTTCAAATTCATTAGAGAGCTACATAGCTTTTTGGATGGATAACCATGCAATATCGAGGTTAAGTGATGAAACCAAGAAATATATGTTCTTCAAGAACTTGGTATATGATGATTATAAACAGAAAGTCGAGAAGTATATATTCAGATCAGATTATCGTAGTAAAGGATTCATGGATATGATCGACCATGCCAGAAGCTACATCATGGATAGGAGTTCTTTTAGAGGTCACATTCAGAAAAAGAATTATGGTACCCGTGATCATAAAGAGTCAGTTACTAGATCTGCCGTTAGACCTAGTGCCGTAAGAGAAGAAGGTAAAGAAGGATCGAGATCGGAGTTTAGATGCTACAATTGTGAGGGTATAGGACACAGTGCTAAGGTGTGCCCAAGTAAGTCGAAATGAACCGAGGTTAAGAAGAGTGGAAGGGAAGAGGTGAAGATGGAAGTGGCGTTAATTGATAGCAGTAGTAGCGATCATATTAAAGTCAAGTTGATGATAGGTGGAGTGGAAAGAAAAGTGATAGTCGATACGGGAGCGAAGAAATCCTTTATTAATAATAAATGGATTAGAAGTAGTGATAAGATAGAAACAAGAAGGAATTTAATAGTTAAATTGCCGTTCGAAGAAGGAAATATTAGTAAGATAGTTAATAAGGCATTGTATACGAAGATAGAGTTAGGAAGTCAAATAGAAGTAGAGTTAAATGTGATAGATTTAGACGAAGAAATAGAAATAATATTCGGTACGGATATTTTAGAGGAATTGAAATTAGAAATGGAATTGGATGGAAAGAAATGGAAAGTTAAGATGTTAAGTGAAGAAGTCGAAGTAGTTGATAGAACAATGGATGGGAAGGAAGAAATAGAAGAAATTAGTAATACAGAAGAAGAGATAGTATCCGAAGTAATGGATTTAATTGAAAAGGAAGATTTAGAAACGTTAGAGAAAGTAATAATAGAGAAATTCAGAGATGTTATCGTGGAGAAAGCTCCAGATTTTAGCGTAATTAAGAGAGATAATGATATTAGTCATAGAATAGTTTTGAAAGAAGGAGTAGTAATTAAGAGTCAATATCCATTCAAGAAGTCGTTTAAGGAAGAATTAGATATTCAAAAGAAAGTAGATGAATTATTAGAATTAGGCGTGGTAGAGAAAATAGCGGAAGATGTAGAAGATATTGTAGAATCACCAATTTTTGCGGTGTATAAAAACGGAGAGTTTGATAGATTAGTAAATCAATTTAAGAAATTGAATGAAGGAACAGTAGATTTAGAGTATAAGATACCGATAATAGAAGACGTGTTGAATAGATTAAGTGGGAAAAGAATTTTTTCACTAGGTGATGTGATTAAAGGATATTTCCATGTAGAGTTAGAAGAGAGTTCGAGGAGGTTGACAGCCTTTAGAACGAAGAAAGGATTGTATTGGTATAAGAGGATGGCGATGGGATTAAGTGGAGCACCAGCTAGATTTGCCGAGTTTATGGAATCGAATTTTGGAGATATTGTCGATAATTATTTCGATGATCTCATAGCAGCAGATGATACTGTTTTGGAGAATGTTAGAAGAGTGATTAAGATGTTAATCAGGTGCAGAGAAAGAAAGATCTTTATTAGTAAGAAGAAAGTGAAGTTGTTTAGAAGAGAAATACAGATACTGGGTAGAACAATCAAATTCAATACAGTTAATAGTAGTAACTATAAGACAGAGTTGTTGGATCAAATGTCATATCCAACTAATCCGAAGGAAGTGCAGAAAACGCTAGGATTTTTTAATTATTTTAGAAAATTCATAGACAAATACCCAGAGAAGACGAGACATTTGGAAGAATTGCGTAAACATAAGAGAGAATTTGAAATTAGTGATGAAGCCAAGAAGGAATTTTATCAGTTAATCGGAGAATTGAAACAAACCGTAGATTTGTATTTACCAGACCCGTTGAAGGAGTACTATATTTACACGGACGCGAGTGATATTGGCATTAGTGCAATTATCAAGCAGAAGGATAAAGATGGAGTAGAGAGACCGGTGTTGTTTTATGGAAGAAGGTTGAAGAATACTGAACAGACGAAATCAATAGGATTTAGAGAGTTGTTGGCGATAAAGGAGTGTTTGAAGAAGAACATGAAGATACTTTTGGGTAGTAAATTAAAGATCTTTACGGATCATTATAATTTGCTATACTTGAAGGATCAAGTGACTTTAACGAAAGATCAATTGAAAGCACTTGAAGTGTTATCACAATTCAATTACGAAATTAAGCATATTGACGGTGTAAAGAATGTAGGAGCGGATGTATTGTCGAGGTTGAACACTTATAGGATACCTATAGAGTGGGATTATTTGATGGAAGTTAAGGAAAGTTATAAAGGAAATAGTGACGTAGAGTTAGTGAAAGCGAGACATAAAGATACGTGGAGAGAACGTGAAGGTCTATTGTTTATCATAGACAAGGAAGGAAAAGAAAGATTAGTGTTGGTAGATGAAAAACATATCAAAGAGATAATTAGAGAGGCACACAGTACGCCATATTGTGGGCACGGAGATAGTTTAAGAACGTATACGAGAATTAAGGAGAATTTCTATTGTAGGAAATTGTACGAGAAGGTGAAAGAGTTTTGTGATTATTGTGTAGAATGTCAACAAAATAGAATAGAAGTAAAGAAGAAAGCAAATATTCAGCCATTAGAGATAGCGGAAGGAGTCGGAATAGATATAAGTTTGGATTTTCTAGATTTACCAGAGAGTCTAAATGGTTATAATTATGTGTTAGTTGTCGTAGATAGATTCAGTAAATATACAACAATTATACCAACGAAGAAACAAATAACAGCGATAGAGACAGCTAAACTAGTTCATGAAAATGTGTTTACATCATTTGGATTACCGTTATCGATAGTCAGTGATAGAGACCCCCGTTTTACGAGTGAAGTGTGGCAAGAATTATTCCGAAGAGTTGGATCGAAGTTGAGAATGTCTGTACCCAGACATCCCCAAAGTGATGGTCAGACCGAGAGACTGAATAGAAGTATCAGAACGATGTTGAGAAAATTAGCCTTGGAGAAGAAGGAGAATTGGGACGAGGAGATCAAGAATATTCAATTTGCGATTAACTCAACCTATAATGCAACAATTAAGAGATCCCCGTTTGAAGTAGTGTTAGGTTATGTACCGACATCACCTATAAATTTGTTTGCAAAACGAATTAGTGGAGAAGAAAGAGATGTGGTGAGAGAGATAGTTCGAGATTGTTTGTTAGACAAACAACTACAAATGTTAGAAGGAGAAGAGTTAGTGGAGAAGATTGATATCGTGAAAGGAGATTGGGTGTTAGTCAAGGATGAATTTATCAACTTGGATGTAGATAAAGAATCAATTATGAAGTCAGTTAGAAACAGAAACAGAGGTCCATTTAAAGTAATAAGAGTATTCAATAATGGATTAAACCTAGAATTGGAGTTGGATGGTTTCACTAGGAGACATGCAATTTTCAATGTTACCCAAGTAATGAAATTCAAAGTTAATGAAGACAATAACGAATTGGTTGCCGAGCCTGGTCCGAAGTTGGTCAATGGAGAAGAAGAGTATGTGGTTGAAAAGATAATGGGTGTTCGCAAGTTTGGAAAGAGCACACAATACTTAATCAAATGGTTAGGTTACCCAGAAGATCAGTCATCATGGCAATTCGAGAAATACATTCATGCTAAGGAACTGATAGACATATTCAAGAAAGAACAAGAACAGGAACAAGACAACCAGAAACCTAAGAAGACAGTCAAAACTCAAAGGAAGACCTATAACCCGAAAAGAAGACCTACTCTTAAAAAAGGGCAAAGTGTAAAACACGAAGTTCAAAAATCATAAAAATAAGAAATTTATAGTATAAAAACCGAAAATAATCAAATAAACAAATCATTCCAATTAATAACCCTAATTCCTCTATAGTTATAATTAATTATTGTTAATAGATCCTATATATATACGTTTTATGTGTTACTCTTTTAAAGTTTTCCTGATGTGTCAAAAGGGAGATATCTGCTTATTCTTCTGATCCCGGTAGCATCATTCAGAATACCTTCGATAATCAATTTACAAATTTGATTATCGAAGCCCTCAACTACGTAAACCATTAATGTACTCTTAGAATCTTCTGTCGCTTCGATATACTTAAGTCCACTGTTGAAACACCTTGCTCACAATAATAGGCAGTCATGCCTCTATAAAATAAGGTCATCACAACCGGCCTGTGGTTTTTAAAAAGAAATCTGTAGGCTTCTAAATCCTACCTTAAATAAACATTTGTATGGTTAAAACACAAAAAACAACAAGCGGAATATTTATAGTAGGGTGCAGTCTGGAACATCTATTTTAAAACCAGGTCAATCCCTCTTGTTTATTTTTTTTTAACAGTTTTGTTATCTGTTTTCTTTTTTCTAGCTTCTTCTGCTTCTTTGATCTATATTGGCCAACAATTAAAACAGTGTTAATCAACTAGAGTTCTTTATAGATATACATTTAAATATTTTAGTGATAGTCATTACTTACAGATTCTTTTACTTTTGAATGTGATTGTGATTTTGACTCCTTATTGTGCTTGGCATATGCATCGAACCAATCATGTCTTGCTTTGGCTTTAGCTCTATCTCCACAACCATGAATTTCATACAAACTATAACATCATTTAAGGACCAATCGATCTTATGTTAATATTTAATAAAGAAGAGAGTACTAAAATAACATAACATACAAGTGATGATTACAGAATTTCTTTGAGCAGAATTCACATACTCTTCCAAGAAGTTGGACATTATTCTTACAGTTTTTAATACCACATCTTGTTAGATCACTGCGTAATATACATATTAGTAATTTAAGGTTCACTCTCTAAATAGGATTATATATTTACATTGGTTCAATTTGAATATTATTAAAAGACTCTAGGAGTTGTTCACCTAAATCTACTTTTGGAGCTGGTTGTTTCTTTTTGGATGGAGCTGCTTTCTTTGATTCCGTTGGTTTTGGCTTATTGGGTTTCTTTTTCTTCTTCTTTGGTTGACTTTGAGCCGTTGAGGTTGTTGTAGTTGAGCTTGCTTGATTATTTTCAAGCTCCTCGTCGTCTTCAACCTCTTCCATATCACCATCTTCAACTTCCTCTTCTTCTACTGCTTTTTCTTTGATTATCTTTGATACTGTTATTATTCTTTGATTTCCTTCACCAGTACTTTCATGATTTAATCCCATCTTTTCAGCCAATTCGTGTATTAATAGTCTTTGATAGTTGGTGGTTGTCGTTGGGAATGAATATACCGTGTTGGAAGACTGAATAAACTTGTCGATCATTGACTGTACCTGTTGTCGATCCTGCTGCTTCTCTTGCTCACTTCTATTCACATGGTCCTCTTTTGTCTTTGCTTGGTCCTTTTCTTTCTTTTTCGCTTTCTTTTCTTTTTTAAGCTCCGCTTGTGATTGTCTAGCCTTGGATTGATAGCTATTGTTATTATTGTTATCGCCTCCTGCTGTACTCTCGTTTTCTTGTTTATCCTTTGACCATGATTCTTCGTCTGACGATACCTGTTGTTCTTCAATATATTCAAGTGCAGATCTAAGCTCACCATTCGATTTGAAATACTCTACCATTCTCGCTAAGAATGGGTTAGAGCTTAGTGTGTCAGTGTCTGATACCAAAGTGACTTGGCGTTTTGCTCTAGTTATAGCTACATTCATACGACGCTCCTCAGCAAGAAATCCCACATTATGGGGAGCTGCATTGGATCTCACGGTTGATATGATGATTACCTCTTTCTCACGACCTTGAAAACCATCGACTGTTCCAATTTCAATGTCGGAAAATCGGCTAGAAAGCAGCATTTTCAACTGTTTGACTTGTCCATTATAGGGTGTAATGACACCAATCGATGTCTGCTCGATGCCATACTTTAGAAGCTTCTCGATGTATTTGCAGACGATCTCTGCCTCGCCTACATTGAATTTGCTTTGTGATTCATCGTCAGCTGATTCCTCCATGTCCAGTCCACTGGTGTCGATCAACATGAGCGGGCACGTAGTTGTAGTGGCAACACGCTTCAAAACCGATCGCTCTAGAAGCAGATGGTTGGCCACTGAGGCGTCGGCCAACATCTTACCGTGGTAAAACTCATCCGATGACCACTTCATAATGTCTTGATTCATTCTGTACTGTACACTCAGGAGTCTCGATATCTTTTCATGATAGGTCTGAATGAGACGTTCAAACATGGTTTTCTCCAACCCAGACTTGGCCACTTCCGAATGAATAGTGGGTGGAAGCTGTTGATGGTCACCAGCCAGAAGTAGTCGTTTTCCTCTAGATATTGGAATCCAGCAGCTTGCCTCCAATGCCTGTGCTGCTTCATCAATGATGACCCAATCGAACTGCTCGCACTTTGACAAAACATGATCGGCGGCACCTGTATTGGTTGAGAGAATAACATTTGAATTTCGAATGACTTGGTCGACCAAAGAGTACTCTCTGTTCTTTAGATCCTTTCTTAGATCCCTTATAGTATTGTACACAGTTCTGCGCGCTCCTTTATCTACTTGGCCATCTTTCAGTTGCTTCATAAGAGTGGCAATTTCAATCTTTATCTCCTTGAGAATCTGAGCATCCTGCCCATTCTTTGTCTTGTGGTCAAGAGTATGCTTTGCTAGTCCAGATAAAATTCTCGCTGGATGACCAATACGTGTTGGATTTACTACATCTTTAAACTCAAGCAATCGCTCTAGCATGTTATCCACTGATAGATTAGACGGTCCGCAGGCCAACACTCTTCCACCTCTTTTGACAACCTGCACTATAAACTCAACTACTGTCGTTGTTTTACCTGTTCCAGGTGGTCCGTGAATCAAAGCAATCTCTAAACCAACCAATGACTATCAGTACGATTCTATCAATATTAATCATTAGCAAGCAATCATACCATTGGAGGACAATGCAAATTCAATTGCTTCAATTTGAGGTTGATTTAGCTTTTGTGACACTGGTGTAATTCGAACTGGCTTCACTGTGTGTGTAGGGTCTTGGTTGGAGAATATGATGTCTGTAATAGTGTTGTTTGTTGTTTTGAGGCGCTCTACGGCGTCTCTCATCTTCCTATAGGTGATGTCATTGGCAAGCTTGTCCAGCGCAAAAACACCCTGGAGCTGCTCAATAGTATTGTCTGCAAGGTCATCGTAGGCGACGGTGACACGTGAGCGATCTACACGATACACAATTCCCGTAATAAGCGATTGTCCAGGCGGTGTCTTCAATGCTCTAAGACCAACAACATCACCTGGTGTAAATTTATGTGGCGGTAAATCCTGATTTGGTTGTCCATTCGCCGGAACCAAACGCACTAAACAACGCCCTCCAAGTCCGGTAGAGAACGATTCAATCACCAACTTTCTAATGCAAATACCCTTCAACTCTAGTTGTCTATTGGAAAGAGTAGATTGCAGACCAACGGACTCTTCAATCTCCGACTCTTTCTCAATATCCAGCAGCTTCAAAGTATGGTCAATCCAATCATTCTTATCTCTAATACTAACAAGATCTACACCTCTGCTATCATTGACTTTTGTACTCATTCTATCTTATACTACACTACACAAACATAACACAGTTAACATAGTAAAGTGGTTATATATCTCAATGCAAATCAAAATCAAATTTACTCAACCAAATTATGATCATAATTCAATTTCAAAATGATAAAATAGTAAGAAAACTAAGCTTAGTTTTTTAAATCACATTAAACATTAAGTTTCGAAAAAAAAAGTAAACTTAATTCGAATTTATTAATGTTGTTTCTTCAAAATCCGATACTCATAATATTTATTTCAGATACTATTCGAATTTAATTTAATTAAAGATAGCATTGAGAATGGTCGTCATCATATTTTGAAATTATAAATAACATCATAATCATATTCATATAAATTTACAATGTAAATTTAGAAAAAAGATATGGAAAAATGCCATTTCTAAAACTAAAATAAAGTACACCTATAATATCGGAAAATAACATTGTTTCTTCATTTTTTAAGATTGGGTTCTAAAATATCTCTGTTGGAGACTCTTTTATTTTTTTTGTGTGAGAAAATTTGTTTACAATCAGTGGGTTATATTTTGACTTTGCCCAAAAAAAATGCCTAAAAAATGGACCTGCAAAATAAAACATCATTGCAAACAACTGTTCGACAAGAATGATGATCAGTATGATGATAAGTATAAAATTTGCATGTTTTACAAGTTTCTTTTTGGTAATGGACCCGATTTCATGGAGGCGTTAGGTACATTGACTTATAGTTGTTGACCCCTAGATCAACAGGACACACACACACACACACACACACAAACAAACACAATTAAATCTCTTCCCGAAATTATTTATATTCATTATATAAATAGACATACAGTAACAGTCCTTAATTTAAAAAACAAAAAGTAAACATATTAAACTACAATCTACACATATAAACAATATAAATGAGTATTATTACAAATAATCATAAGAATCCTTTATCATCTTCTTCAAGTAATGAGAAAATAGTGTTGAAAGGTAATGGATTGTCTGGCTTTGATTCTAATTTCCCTGTTGCGTTGAAGGGAATCATTCAGCCTCTGGACTTTAAATATATCATGTACAAGTTCAACCATCAGATTTTAGTGTTCAAAGTTAACTACATTAGACATGTGATTACCAATATGATTACTGTTATCATTTCAGTGATTATGTTGGCGATGACTTTGAGGCATTTAATGACAAGCTGGACTAATCTATATATTACTGCTGGACTGGGTAGTCTTGGTTTTATTGGTTCGATTTTTGGTGTGCGTGCTGAAAATAAAAGAGTAGGTTTCACTTGTGTTTGGAACGACACAAAAGGAGAAATGACATTAACTTACAATGCTACTTAAAGATTATAGCACATATTGAAGAAACAGTTTTGGAGTTGTCAGACCGTTATAGTGACTATGGACTTTCCTTCCACTGCGCAGCTAAACCAAGTTCAGATGGAACTACTTTTTCAAAATTGATTTGTACAGCCGCCAACTATGACATTGAAATTTACTTGAAAGATAGTGGAAAATCATATTCCGATAACAATGATGTTACGATCAATATAGGTACACCATTGATCAATTAAACAGATTCAAGTCATTCAGGTCATGTAATTTTTCAACCAAATACCTTTAGATGTATCTTCAACAATAAGTATAGTTCGAGTGACATTTAAATAAACTGTGTATTTAATTTTTTTTTTTAAATAACTAAACATACAAGCTATACCTATAGTTTTATATCACAAATGTAGGAGTAATTTCATGTTTCTCATTTAAAAGAGAGTGCTGTTCATTCTATTGCTAACACCATCTTTACATATGTTTAAATTAAATTGCAGCTTGAAAAATGTTATAGTTCTCTGGAATAGGTTTCAAACCCCAAGTTGGGTAGCTCTTAAATCAGAATTGAAGACAAAGATACCAAATTTTCTTTTGTTAACAATACAGATACAGATTAGCGCTATTCTGCCTTGGTTGCTGTAACCAGTGGTTTTACCTGCTTCTGCTCCCGTATTTTGTAAAGTCTATATCTATTATAGAATAGTACTCTTTAACAAAAGATTGATGAGAGTGATAAAGTAGAAAAGCTTGTTTTCTTACAGGTGCATAGGGAAATTCATCTCTATTACTTTTGTTTTTTTTTTTTTTTTAATCATCCAGGTGATCATAATTTATTAATTAAATAATAAATGGTGAGGGTCAGAACCTCACAGTGTTCTATATATATATATTCACGACACAAAGGGACAGTCGTGATTGTCCAAAATATATTATTGTTTTTTTTTTTTTTTACTTTTCCTATTTTCCATTTTTTTTTGTTGTTTTTGTGTTTTGTATTCATATCCAAATGAAATATTAATCTATAAATGAACGCGGGAGCACCAGATTGGGGATATCGCAACCAGAGATGGTGAAATATGCTCCAGTCTTTTATGAACTCATTGACAGCAACGGTGGGGCAGACATCAGCTTTGATTTGATTTATGAGAGTACTTAGCTTAGATTCGTGACCTTTGGATCCAAACATCACCCCAAGGTAGCGCTCATTGGTGGTAGAGACAGGGAAAGGCGACTTGGATACATCAATACCATTCTCTATTACCGCATGCGAAATTCAAATAATTAAAGATCTTCGCTCCTGGTTGGGATCGAACCAACGACCCTACGGTTAACAGCCGTATGCTCTGCCGACTGAGCCACAGAAGCTTGAAGTTCCAACTATTATAATATAGAGGCTTATATTCTATATTATTATATATATATATGTTTGGTTCTCTATGATCTTAACAAATTTACTATTTATTACTCTTAATTCTTTATAATAACTATGTTCTCAATTACAATGACTTTATCTCACACACACATACAATTACTTAATTCTAAATACTCTAACTCTATATATCTTTATTCTATTTCCGTACCAAATCACACTGACGATTCATTCGGTTATTTTACTATTTTTATATTCTTTTCTTTCGTTGACTTATTGATATTTTGCTATTGTTGATTTGTTGATTTTTATGATGATTTTGTATAATGTTGTTGCTGATGATTTCTATAAGACGTTCGTCTATTATATATGATTTATTGTAATATAATCATGTATATTACACCAACTTCCTTGATTGAAGAATTTACTACTCTAGAGTTGTTTGTTATCTTCATCACCAGCACATCCTCACAACATTCAACTCCCTTGTATGCTCTCGATACAAGGTACTAATTAACTTTCTACTCCATTTCTTTACGTCATGAAGTTAATTACTCTTACTTAGGTAGCCTCCGCTGCTTTCGGCCCCCTCTTTTATTCGCATTGAAAAATCAAATTTCGGTCGCATTCAAAAATTTGGCCCTTTCTTAGAGCAAGCTCGTTACTGACCAATCGTTCCCTAACAAAGTCCTTTTAATATGTATGAGTCGATTCCATGTCCCTTTAGCTCAGAATCTAGTGTCCCAATATCATCAACTCCTTGATCTATTCAGCTCAGTTTTCTACCACAATCTCCTTTCTGATTGCTACAATCACCATAGCTCCAGTCCTATTAATGCCTCAATCCTTTAGCCAAGCGCTACCATCACAATCTCATTATTCTAGTGCCACATTATCACAGTCACAAACCTAATGCCACAGTATCACAATCTCATTATCCTAGTTCTCGTATTATCACAGCCTCAAAACCTATTCCCACTTAATCACAGTCTTACAGACTCGTGCCTCAATACACAATCTCCTTAAACCAGTTCTTTCATTACAGTTCAATATAAAACCGTTCCCCTATCCCATTAGTTCAGACTACAACGCAGCTCGACGCTATCGTTACCACGCCCTTGATTAAGTCAGACATGCTAATACAAACCTTAACATCATCCATTCATTATCTACCTAATTCCAATCCCCTCAATAAAGTGCTTTTGGAGAAACTTGTCTTAATCAGACCAAGTCCTAGAGGAAAAAAAACAAAAAAACATTTACTACTCTATTGTATTTTTAATATTTTCGCAGCCAAAACAAATCGACGTCAAGTTCAACAGATGGGAAATCCGGAGACTCAACATCTCCAAAGAAAGCACCTAAATCAAGTTTAAGCTAACAGTCAACAACCTGACCAAACAAACAAACTGTTATCACTCATTCCAGAGATCCAAACTGAGAGACAACAATCAACTGGAAAGATGATGATCCAAACTATTCAGAACCGACCACTCAACTGACTATTATAAGATTGATATACTTCCCAATTTATAATAGATTCAATAAACTAGCTTTTGAATTTGAGATGGTTATAGATGATAACCATCCTATTCACTTGTCAAAAAAAAAACAATTTTTTATATTTGTATATATTAATAGAAAATAAATTGTCACTCAAACTTTTTAAACAGTTCAAAAAGGCACTACCTCCAATCAAATACTAATATGTCAATATTTCTTTGAACAAAACTGTTAAGCATTTCTAAAGAAAAACACATTATCAGGAGGAAAATGAATTTATTTAAGAGTCATCGTCATTTTCGAATTGGAGCTCACATATTCTATCGATGACATCGATTGCCATTTCAATGTGGAAGACAACTAATTGACTTGCTCTCTTGATTTCCTCCTCATCCATATCCTTAACACCAAGCTTTGAGATACTTTTGAGTGCTTTTCTAAGCGCCTCTTTGTCACCATTGGCGTTGATTTCGAATTGTTCCTTCGTTTTGTTGAGCTCTGCCTTTAGAGGAGCTAAGTATGTATCTCTCACAATTACCAAATTGGCACGAGTACACACACCAGTTTGATTCTCCTTCTTATCACGGATCAACAAGAATCTGTAGAGGTTCAATGCATTCATGATTGCATCCAGTTGGTCGAGTGGATTGCCCTCAACTCTCATTGGAAGACTTACCAGCTCAATGATCTTCGGTGACATAAAATAGGCACGTGACTCCACGTCAGTCGATCCCAGCAGGCGTCAATCTGTTCCTTGACAACGTGGATCAACAAACCTGTGAAAGAAGGGAATTTGCAAGTGCGGATAAGCGAAGAGAGTAAATTGAATCGAGTTGCCGGAGTCAAAATGTTCATAATTAAAGAGAACTGATTGAATGCAAATGATCTAATCTTTTGAACTGGACATGTAACCAAATATTTGATAACTGTTTGGAACAACTGAAGGAAGTGATATGGTTCCTCAACAATGGAAGGTGATTGATCAACAAGCCAACTGGCACTTTCATCTCCAGTATTCAAAATACTCTGAGTACTCAAAAGCTCTAAGTCCACATGGAAAGCAGATTGCTTGATTCTCTTTTGCAAGAATGATATGATTTGAATTGCTTTGAAACCTATTTTGTAGGACGGACTAAGAACAGGATGTAAGTATTTTTAATCGATTTAAACTCTCGCCATCTACATACTTTTGTAATAACGAAATTAAATAGGGAAGATTGTCTTGTAATAGAGATTGTGGTGATCGAACTGAAGGCAGCTTGTATTGTTCGGTTGGACGCAGCAACAAGTTGTAAAACAAATACCCAATTCCAATATAGGACAATTCAATGTCCCAAAACATTTCTTCTGATTCTCCATCACTCATATCATCATCCTCATCATCATCATCCTCGTCATGTCTTTGTGCTTTCTTCTTTGTATCCAAAGTATTGGAATCACCATCTTCAGCCAAATCCTCTTCATCTAAACCTTGATCAAAATACATATCTTCCAATTCCAATTCTCTTCGCTTTTCTCTGAATCTTTGATCTGTATTCAATATATATTCAAACGATACACCCAATGAATTAAGTAGCTCCTGTTAAATAGAATAATACTGATTAATGACTACTCATTAAGCTTGCTAAGATTGCAATATTTACACCAACAAAGCTTATTAAAGACTGTCCATTGTTGTGTTGAAGTGGCTGTGGTGGATTGACAATGTTGTCTTCGCCTACGAGTTGCAAAAGCGACTGCAGGAATAGATGCTTTTGCTGTAGATGTGCCTTATCGCCACCTTCAATATTCAGATCACAAATGAACTGTTGGAAGAAGTTTAATATACATGACAATGGGTATTCCCATTGCAAATCGTCAGCAGAATTCTTTTGTTGAAGTTCTTCTTCGTTTCCGCTGTTCTGAATCTTAAAAGATTGTTTATCGTCGACGTCCTGCTCCTCTTCATTTTCATCATCCTCTGCAGCATCTCCGCCCGATTTCAATGTGAATCCATCGCTATTTACACTCATTGATTTTGAATCGTTATTATTAAAAGTTTCGTTCTTATCCTTTTGAATCAATGACATAATCATTGGCAACAAAGACTGCAAGAAATGATATCTCTTTTCAACTGTGATACGCTTTAAAGCTAAAAGTAACATTGTGTTAATAACTAATGCAGCATTGATTTCGTTGACAAACAATAACAATACCATTCTGAACCAATCCAATCAGTGATAATCTAGTAAAGAAAGAGACTTGGAAGAAAGTAGATTCATGCAGCTCTTCAATAATCAACAAGAACTCCCTTGGACTGGTATTCAATGACATCCAATTCAAAATCTAAATATTTAGCACCTATGGTTAGTACATGTTGAGTTGGTGCAATGAGAAAGAACAATACCTTGAGTATATTTGCAGACTCTCGGCTAACTTGGTGTGGATTTTTCTGGTTCCAGTGATGTGATGATTCATCGAGCGACGATATCAATGAATGTACCAGGTCCCAATATATTTCATCGTAGGTGGTATGTAAACACACCGTTTTCATCAGTGATCATGTCGTACAGTGTTGAAAATAGCTGTGAAAGATCAGCACGCTTCTGTTCCTGCTCTCCTCCATCATCATTTGGAAGCTCAGTAGCTACTACTACATGGCTTTTCAATGTCTCTAACTGATCTCCGTCCAATACAGTTGAAACTATTTGTAAAATATGTGGAATGCTGTTATCAATTTCCTCAACAAAAGCACCACCTTCGCCCTCACCAAATGATGACAATGAATGACTGCTACTACTTCGACTATTCATTTGTAGGGTTGATTGGTTGATTAAATGAACAAGAAAGAATAGTAAGAATAATAAAGATATATATATAAATACAAGGAAAAAATTATATAATTATACAAAATAAATGTAAAGTCTAAATTTAACAATGTGTTTTTTTTTAGATCTTAAGTGTGTTGATTGATCACCAACACCACAATGGTTTTTTGGGTTTAAATTTAAATGATTTCATAAAAAAATATATTTTGGAAAATCTATATACTTTGTTTTTTGTTTTTTGTTTTGTTGAGTTGGGTTTTTGGGGAAGAGACATTCGTTTGCAAGTACATGCGCAAAAATTAGATTTTTAATAATATTTAGATATTTTGTATTTTAATAAAAGCCCAGAGTTAGTTGTTGATTAATATCTGGCTCTTGGTACACCAAAGTTTCTCTTGCAAGTTGAAGTATCACCTGTTCCTCTGTAGTTACCGCTTTCATCGATGTCAAGTGCAATCAAACGATCGAGATCTCTCCATTTCTGATCTGCTTTGGCAAAGGCAATGGCTGCTCCGTCTTCCTTGGCAGCTTGCAATTTAGTAAAGCACCATCTGTTGCAAACTTGCTCATCAACTGGTTTCTTACTCCAAACGGCATGTTCAAAAAGCAATGATGCCATATACACTTGTGATAATCTATTTGAATAATCATCATTATAGGGTCAATAATTGGAATGACCAATTAGTCATAATCAAAGTAGTAACTTACAAGAAACTGAATTTCTTTGCGTTTGAAATTACAAATTCAATGTCATCGGCGGCGTTGGCAATGTCAGTGATCTTGTCTAATGCTTTTTCGATGATTTGCTTAGCATAGGCAAGCTCTGGAGTGGACTTGGTAATCTTTGAACGAATTTCATCCATCAAAACAACCAATGAGTTGTGAGACTTGATTGATCTCCAAACATCCATCGACAAAACATTGGTGGTTCCTTCCCAAATAGCTGTAACCTGGGTATCTCTCAACAATCTTGGAATATCTGAATCTTCCATATATCCAGTACCACCCATACATTCAATGGTTTCAGATGATACTAAAATACTCTGTTGTCAATATGATATGTATTAGTATTCAATAGGTAATCCAAGATTATTTTGATGCAATATTACTTGTTTGGCAGTGTACAATTTTGAAAGTGGAGTCAAGATACGAAGAAGTGAATCAATCTTTGGATTCTTTTCGAGGCACTCGGATTGACCAAGTAAGATAGATACATTGAGGAGGAATTGGAGTCCAGCACGATATTCAACTTCCATTTCGGCGAGAGTTGAAATGTAGAGTTGGTTCTCAGCAAGACTGCTTCCAAATACCTTACGACGATGAGCAAAATCTCTAGCCAAGGCAACACCTCTTCTCATGGTGGCGACAGAGTGGATCACATTGTGAATACGAGTAATATTGAGAATCGAAGCGATAATTGGTACACCACGACCCTTGTTACCAATCATGACACCTTCAGTGCCAATTAGCTCGATTTCAGTGGTTGGGACGGCCTTGGTACCAAACTTGTTCTTCATCTTGTGAATAACCATGTTGTTGAGGTCTTTTCCATTGTCCTTACGGATCTTGATGAAAAAGGCAGAAAGACCACGTGATCCCTGACGGAATCCACCAGTCTCTGGCTCACGATCACGAGCCAAAATCATAGCGGTTTGGGCAGTGGTCGCACTCGTGAAGTACTTGTAACCAGAGATATCGTAACGATTGGAACCATCTTTTCTTGGTTCTGCGACTGACTCTGAGTTGGCAACATCTGAGCCACCTGTCTTTTCAGTCATCCACTGTCCAGAAGTCCAAAAATTCTTTGGATCCCTGGTGACGTAGTGAGGATAGGCAGTGGTCATCAACTCCTTATCACCATACAACTCTAGCAAACGAGCACCACCATCTGTCATTGACAAAGGACAATCGAAAACCGCACTGGAACAGGCAAATAAGTAGACCTTCAAATACTGATATAATCTACTGAATTCCTTTTGTTTTCTTTCATATCCAATGCTAACCAAACCCTAGAAGTCGGTGTTGGATATTAGGTTTTGCAAAGCTAGTAGTTGAATGATGCTATGTTCACTTACCTCAACAGCAGAGATGTCTTTAAGGATATTCCAACCCTCGTCTACGATAATTTTGTCAACACGACGGCCCCATGCATCGTATGCGACATGCTTTGGTGGATTGTGCTCACAGGCTCGACCATACTCGAGGATATCACCCATAACACGATCACCAAATCTAATGAGATCAGGCTCAATTTCATTGAGGTAGTTTGATGGCATCACTCTCTTGAGTGACTCAAGCAAGTAGGTGTCCTCCAAGTACTGATTACCTAATCTAGGTGATTCCTGTTGAAAGTACTCATATCCAGACTGTCCTTTTTGTTTGCTTGATGTTGTAATATTATTATTATTATTTGACATATTTATAAATGTGCAAATATCAATAAACAATAAAAATACACTTAATACCAATTGAAAAAGATAATATATAAATACAAATAAAGTAAACAACTATAATTTAAGACAATAACAATAAATAACAAACAACCAAATAAGTAAAGTAAGTTATTACTATTATTATTAAAGTAATGAAATTTCAAATGGGAACATTAATGTTGTTGATTGTGGTGGTTAATTACAACATCAACATCCATTACCATCTTAAGAAGAGAGTTTTTACTTTTCGTGGTGGAAAAAATCAACCACACTTTGATTTTTTGACAGATTTTTGTAAAACCTTGTCATCAGATACTCGCAAAAATAATTACGACTTTGAATTTTGTTGTTTTCACAGTTGATTATTACTGCGGTAAATTGTTGGTTTTAAGAGGTATTCGAGGTCGTCACAATTCACACATAAACTAGAAATGGTGATGATATTAATATAGAAAGTTGTAGAACTTTGTTGAACCAACTGGAGTTTGGTAATATGTTTACCTTTGTTGCTTTTATTGGTTCTCCAGATGTTTTGAATGGATATAAATAGATATGAAAAATTAGATGTTGTTGCGGGAAATACAAAGGGGAAGAATTGTTTTTTGAAATAACAATTTTACGTACATACATACATACAGTATTACGAATATTAGAATAAATAGACAGATACATGTAAAGCAATAGAAATCAAATCAGTAAATGTCCAAAAGAAAACACGAATTAAACACACCAACAAATTCAACAGATGATCATCAAGAATTGGTGGATTCAAACATAGATTCAGATTTAGACTTTGATGATCACAATTCATTGATAAACTTTTTGAAAATATACAATCTATATTATCAGTTGATCAATGATGACCACAAGAATGATCATTTGAGAGCAAGAGTTGCAAAGTTCATTATAGACTATCATCATAAAAAATACCCACACTATTATGATGTTAATGGATATATCAGATTTCTCATTGATCTATTCTTTGAGAAATCAATCAAATGTGTTCAAAAGTATAAGGTATCTTGAACAATTTCAACACAAACCATCAATAACTTCACTTATTATGGAATTATCAATGACAAAAGAGTAGGTATTGACAATATGCCCATAAGATAAAAGATCTTTTATTCAAATTTAAATGAATATCATTTTAGTTTAGAGAGATGCACAACCAATTGGGTGAATCAGATCTTGATCAGTTCAAATACAGGTTGAATGGCTACCGAAAGAAATGTTCCTTTGATGAGATCGATGATCTTATAAAGTTCGAATATTCCAATATCCAATCGTTATTGGCCACTAACATGGTTGAGCAAGCAGATGATCATCGACAGCAACAACGACAACAACAAGAACCACAATCATCAAAAACTCAAACAATATCCCTGGAGTCAAACGGTAAACTTTCAGATATCTTGTTGGAGCGAATCATTACAAACATAATTCTACTCTCAGAAAATGAAAAAGGTCTATCTTCTCGAGTCAATATCAGTGTATGCAAAGGATTCATTGATAACTCGTTGGTTATTCAACTTGCACTTGTATCGAAACAATTCTTCAAAGTGATTTCGAACATTCTCAAAAAGAATCATTATCGATGGTACAAATCATTCAATTTCGACAATCAATATTGTCTCATCAAACTACCACCTTTGTACTTTTATTATGATTCAATCCAATATATTCCCTATGACAAAGGACATGAATATGCCACTCATTTGTTCTCAAGAGTTGAAAAATTTACAGTGAAAACAGATGAAAATGATTATAAAGTGAATCTCAGTAAAATTGAATGGAGATACATAAGCGATGAATTCATAGAATATGGTGATACGTATTACCGAGAAGACGTTGTATCAAATTCATACTTGGTATATCCACCTCCAATGCCAAATCTCAAACAAATCAAAGTATGGTCATACTATGGATATGGGAGTAACTACAGTAATCTCTTGGATCGCATCATTTCAGACATACCCAATCAAGATGGACATGGAATAGAACACCTTTCAATCGATCTTGAAAAAGATTGTCACTGTCAACCAGCACCCACTGATACCTCGTTTCTGGAACCGCTCATCAAACTTCACTCTAAAACATTGAAGTTAATTCAAATTTACTTAAGATTTTTATTCTGGTATGGAGAAGACATGTCTCTGTATGATACTTTAAAGGATTATATTCCATTGATAAAACAATATAACTACCCATTTGAAATGACATTCACTTATGCAAATGAAGGCGATGATGAAGACTATGATGAAGTTAAATTGCAGTATCAAGAAGTAATTCAATTTTTAAATGAACAAAATCGTAGAATCACCAATCTTTTACAAAATTCAGAATAAAGATAAATATACTAAATATACCTACCCTCTTAAGTTTATTATTAAGCTAGTCATCCCCAAAGTTGAAGAGTATATTGGATTCCTCTCCAAGATTCTAATATATAAACTTCATTTTTTAGTTATATATATTTATATAAAGTATTTTTCTATAGTTTAAATGTATTGAAATAAGATCTTATACCTATAAAAACTGATTGTTTAAAATATTAAATTGGTGAAGTTGTTTGAACCCCACTCATACAATCAAATACACAAATAATGCTGCCCCTTTAGTCATCATTTAATTTTTTAAGATTATTTACATGATTTTTTATTTGGATTATTAAATATTAATTAATAAATAAATAAAAATATTTGAT
The DNA here is from genome assembly GCA_003667245.1 of Heterostelium multicystogenum. Classification (NCBI taxonomy): domain Eukaryota; phylum Evosea; class Eumycetozoa; order Acytosteliales; family Acytosteliaceae; genus Heterostelium; species Heterostelium multicystogenum. Next base: position 182,178 of record RCNN01000001.1, on the reverse strand, counting down.
CGGTATTATGGGTTGGTTGTTTGGCTTGCAAGCTTGATTGCTTTGCACTAAAAAAAAAATATGAATTGGGATAATATTATAATCGTATTCTATAATTATTAGTTTAGTAGAAACTGAAGAATATCTTGACGGTCATATGGAGTTTGTTCATGGATTCTTTGGATTTATCGTTTCTATAGCTAGTGTTGTTCATATTGGTAAGATTGGTTGGGTTTAACATGGAACCAAAAGTTGAAATTGATTCTATAAAATAGTGATGAAAAAGAAGCAAGGAATAAATATTAGTAAACTAAACTTTGTTTAATTTATAAAGAAGATATGTCTACTTACTGATTGACATTTTAGAAAATAAAGTAGTAGTTGGAAGATTGTTTAATAGTATTCAAAGAAGTCGTAGATATTATTGTAAATGCTTTAGATATTTGGTTAGATGTATTGAATTAAAGCTTTATGTTGATTGCAATTAATCCTGTTGTTGTCCTTGCCTATTTATACTTGGATGTTCAGAGTGTAGAGCATGGAAGTGTATAATGACTTTGAATATATTTTCGGGTTGATCCAAACAAATATCAGAGCATCAGTCTACAATATTTAAATTGGATTTATAGGACATTGTGGTTATAACAATCCAATATTTAAAGGAAGATTGTTACCATAATCTTATTGCATGTATAGTCGATAGCAAATAAATTCAGATAATCATGATAGTACTTCCACAACCACCGCAACTCCCTCATCCACCACAATCACCACACCTCTCTCACGATAAAATGAAATACAATATTTTTATTCGTTCATTTTATCTCTGTTTGTTTACATCTTTTTTCAAAAATTATTTGATTGAAGATCGACCTCCACACCCTTTACAATTGATCCATAGTGTTACAAATCATGAGTTGATTGTTTGGTTGTTTTTGATTTGATTTTGTTTGGTTTGGTTTGATTTGATTTGGTTTTATATGTAATGTTATTGTGTATTTGTACTTCTTTTGTGTGAGGTTAGTTGGCAGTATTTGTTTAAATATCTGCAGAGTGAGTGAATGAGTGAGTGATTGTAGTTGTTGTTGTTGTGCATCGATAGTAATACAACACGACATGATGGTCAAGTGTATCCATATCATATCATATCATTTTTACCTTATATGGAGTTCCTGGTGATGAAATGTAGTAGTTCTCCAATGTATGTAGTGTATATGATCGGATCATATCGACAATTCATCGTTATGAACAACAGACAACTTTTGACAGTTGCGATGAGTGCACTGAATGGTAGAAATGATGTACCTGGAAATGATGATCTCCATTTCTACTTGAAATTTTATTCTACAATTTGTTGTTGTGGATCACAAATGAAATCGCTCTCTATTAATATTGATGAATCAGATTTAAAACTATTAATATCTTATTTTGAAGATCCAATTAATTATGATCAACATAACTACTAAGTAAAAGTCAACTTCAAACAACACACACCATTTGCTGTTATCTAAAACATAGCAGCTGCTATGTATTCATATAAGGAGTGTCAAACGTTGATTGACTTGTCATTAATGGATGATTTATCATATACCTGTGTCATCTGAACCAATCATCACATCTGTATTGCATTGCACGACATAACATGATATATTAAATTAAAACGGTGTTTGGTGACTATGCTATGCTATCAACTTTAAGTAGTGTATTCAAGCACAATAGCTTAATGTTATAAGAAAACTGTGTACTGAAGTTAGTTGTTGGAGAAGTTGGAATGATCCTATCAATATTTGAACGCGATTGATGTGGGCAGAACACCGTTCTTTCTAATAAACAACAAACAGTTTCCTCAAATACAATGATTATCATAAAATTAAAATGAACTGACAAATGATAGTTCTTAGGAGCCTATTGTCACAATTTGATTTGGTAGCATAAATCCATTATCCAAATAGGTAAGATATAATTATCAACCAAAAAACCATACTTGGTTTATTATCCATAGAGTTCTATATTCGTAATATATCTGGCCAATGCTTGGTAGTTATTAACTGATTGGTTGGTTAAACATAGCTATCTTTAAACTTTATCTAAATATAACCTAACTAATTAATTAAAATAAATCATTGAGTTTATTACAGTTATTATTATTTATTAATCAATAAATGAATGAGTGATCAATTAATTAAAAGAAAGATGAATGTACTTTTTAAAATCTACAAGATATAAACTACTAATTATTTTTGTTGTTGTTGTGATTTGTTATTGTTAATCTGGTTGATGAGTGATTTTGATGTGATTTGACGTGATTATTGTTGTTTATATATTCAATTTAATGGTTGAGTTGTGGTGTATAGGATTTAAGATTCGTCAGTCTCTGGTTCGAGATCGGTCTCTTTAATGAATTGATCCAATTCTTTAGCATCGAAAATATGATAAACCAACTTGTCATCTCTTCTAGTGATATATGAAAACTCCAACTTTTCAGAGTTGATATTCGATCTGTCCATTGTCTTTGTCAATACCTTAAGTGCCAATTGTAAAGCTTCCTTCAATGAGATATCTGGCTTGTAATTTGATCTTAAAACAGATTGTGCAACCTTAAGAAGTGTATTAGTCGATTGTTTTGAGAGAATATTATGTTATTGAACTTACTTGACTGTTCTCACCACCTATGGAGGTAGCTTTCCAACCAGCGAAATTACCGGATGGATCAGATTGATAGAGTTGGAAACCATAGTGTATGTCCCAACCAGCGTAGAGGAAGGAAACTCCAAATGGACGAAGACCACCATATTGTGTGTAACCTTGCTTGGTGTCGCAAATCTGAGACACCAATTGTTTCGACTGGCATCGGCTCTTGATAGCTGAAATAGTAACGTTGTGAACTTAGTCTTGCGTGGTTGATGAGAATATTGGCGTCTGATGTGATACCGGCGACAGCACAAACGATGTGGTCGTCAATCTTGAACATCTTCTCTGACTGTGACAATGATGTATCCAACAATTTGGCAACAGTCTTTTTCTCTGCAGCCAACACAATACCCGTCTTTTGCCAAGATACCAACGGTAGCACCTGCATGTCTAATAGCTGTCATTGCATATTCTACTTGGTAGATTCTACCCTCTGGTGAGAAGATTGTAGTTCTCTGATCGTATCTTCTTGCCTATTATAATATTATATTGAATTGTATTATATTAACAGATTGATCTATCAATTGATCGAACTATACATGTACATAATCTACACATTTGATTGAGTTAAACATACCATTTTAAGATCAAACTAAAATTGTAAAATATATATATATATAATATTAAAAAGTGAGAGATGGTGATAAAAAAGTAATTGATTATTTGTATAAAATTTTTAAATTAATCAAAAAAGTTTTTAAAAGTGAACATCAATTTCAATAATTTAAAAAAAATTATTTTTTTTTTATTTCTTAAATTAAATCAAATTTAAATTAAATTTATTTGTTTTTATTATTATTATTTTTATTTATGAAGACCATCATTTTGTTTGCAAAAGAGATATAATTGTTATATAAACATTATGTGTATGTTTATATTGGGATAATTTGAAACAACACTATTTAGTGTCGACTTAGACCAAAGATCAGAGCTGTTATTTAATTTAATATATGTTTTTTTTTATTGTTGTAAATCTTTTTATTTGTTGACCTCATTAGTGTATAATTTAATAAGGTCAAATTTGTTGGGTTTCACTATATATATAGTTGTCTAATGGATAAGTTTGAAATCAACAAGTGTTTGGGTACACTCACATGAATTTCCTGGGCATTGACCATAATCAAAAGTTAACAGTCCACTTCCTCCACTACCACCACTACCTCCACTTCCACTTCCACTTCCACTTCCTCCCACTTCCTCCACTTCCTCCACTTCCGCTACCACTACCACTTCCACTACCAGAGGTTGTTCCGGATCCACTGTCGGAAGAGGTGGTACCAGAACCAGAAGTAGTACCAGATCCGGAGGTAGTTCCAGAGTCAGTTGTTCCAGAAGATGTTGTTCCAGATGCGGTGGTACTTTTACCTGAGCCAGATCCACCTCCACTAGATTTTCCTGAAGATGTTGTACTCTTACCACCTGTGGAGCTAGCTGGTCCTCCTGTAGTGGACGTTGAACCACCTGTGGTAGTTGTGGTAGAATTTGCAGAGCATGGAAGTGTATCTCCGTTTGGGCAATTACATGAGCAGCTCTGAGTTTCACATGTGATATTGATCTTCAATTGTTCTGAGAGTTTGTAACATTCATATTTACAATCTAGAATCCTATATTTAATATTCATACTTAATAACGAAGTCGCCTAATAACATTATTTTAATGCTTACGAGTGGACTGCTATCAATGATTTTTCATTGTTGTAGAAAGTGCATTGACACATATGGCTCTTGGCACTGATATAGGATGCAGAGATTATAGCTAATAATATAAATAATTTGACATTCATGTTAATATTAGTAATTTTAAATAACAAGGTATTCTGATGATAAATAGTACCTTAGAGGTCGAATTTATACTTTGGTAAATAGGAGAAAGATTAGTCTTGGAATATATTTTCACAGAGATTTGAAAATCCTGTCTATTCATCTTATGTAAAAACACTGTTTCGAAATTTCATAATTAAATTGTTTGGTTTTATAATTTCTTTTCATAAGCTCTATCATGAAATAACATTAGCTATCTGAAATATCAGTTATTGATCAACCCTATCATCCCCAAGTTTACTTGATGACATTTGAAAACCTATAAAATGACAAAAGATCTTTATTTTGAGAAAACAAAAATTAAAAAAAAATCAAGTTCATCCTTGTTAATAACATTGAATGTCTGGATTTATCAAAATAAAGAGATTTGATTGATCAACCAAGTCAAAGACAATTTTTACTATTGTATGTGTATTTGGAAATGTCGCTACAAAAATCAGAGAAACAAGAATACTACGCTGTTGCAAGAGGTGTAAAGCCCAGTATCTATAATAGTTGGTTTGTATCATTAAAAGCGTCTAACTTTGGTATAATATTAATAAGTCTATTTAGGGATGAAGCAGCACCAAAATGTGATTGGTTTCAATAGAGCTAAATACAAAAAATTTAAAACATTACAAGAGGCAACTCTTTTTATGAATGAACATAGCAATGTAACGGATGAAAAAACAAAAGAGAAGGATCAAGAAAAGAAAGAAAAACATTAACACAACACCGGAAGTCGAGATAGTAGAGGTATATTCGTGCGATGATGAGCCAACGAATAAAGAGTTTAAAGGTTGCCCACCTCACAAAAATGGTTGAGAGCTCAGGCAAATCCAATGGATCATCATTTTGTTCTGTGAAAGAGGGTGTGGACACAGAGAGGTCTTGTAGAGTTAAGATGATTTAGTTAAAATTTGTGGTATATGTACATTCTATTCTTATCTTCTTTTAGAAGCAAACTGTTAGCTCTCATAAAACTTATTCTCCTAGATGATCGAGATGTATGAATCAACTTGCAGACTGATATCTCGTCAACTATTAAAAGATTGATTTATCAGAAATAGATTCAATAAACTGAGTCGAGTGAGAACTGTTTTGCAATAGATTGATAGGATTAACAAACCTCTTTTGTTTCTCTAATTCACTACCTAAAGACTAGCAAAAGTAAACAGAATATACAATAATTTGAGTTAATAAAATTTCAAAATTTTCAAACAGAAAAAATATAAATATATACGAAATTTCAATTTTCAATGAAATTGCTCTGTCATATAAGGGTTAGTATCCTGGACTTTGAATCCAGTCATCTGAGTTCGAATCTCAGCAGAGCAAAATATTATTTATTCAAATTTAAACGCATGCGGTTTTTGGTGAATAGAATTGTAAAGTTGCCTATAATAATTTAATAAATAATAGGTTGATCAGACCTATTGTTATTAAAAGATATAACTCAAACTAAACTCTGAATAGAGAACCTTAATCAAATTAAATAATATACTTAGTTAGTTTCTCTATTTGTAGTAATTATTAATCTGATTAAGATTCTTTTCGGTTTTTCCTTTTAAGGTGTTTTTTTCGTAAAATTGATAATTTTTATAAATTATTGTAAAATTTTTTTTTTTTTTTTTTTTTGTTATAAACCATACAGTTGTTTATTTAAGGTAGGGTTTAGAAGCCTACAGATTTCTTTTTACAACCACAGGCCGGTTGTGATGACCATCATTTTTATAGAGGCATGACTGCCTATTATTATTTGGAGCAAGGTGTTTCAACAGTGGACTGTTAAGTATTTCGAAGCGACAGAAGATTTTAAGAGTACACCAATTGTTTTAAGTAGTTGAGGGCTTCGCTTGTCAATTTACATATTCTTCATGGCGGGATGGTATCATACAGACTTTGAAAGTACATGGGTTCACTGGAAGTGTATGGGGAAAAACTGGAAAACCCGGGATTCGAACCCACGACCCAAGGCGTCACAAGCAGACTACCATACCACATCAGCTATTCTGCCTTGGGCTTGTAAAATTGTGTTGTTGTTACAATCCAGTGGAAAATTTAAAGAATGATCGCATGCGGAGAATATATTCTTTTAATTCGCTCCTGGTTGGGATCGAACCAACGACCCTACGGTTAACAGCCGTATGCTCTGCCGACTGAGCCACAGAAGCTTTATGAAAAAGTGTATTTTTTATCTAGAACTAAATTATTTTGTAAAATATCTTTTACATTTGTGGAAAAATGAAACTTAAATACTATATAAGTGTTTAGAATAATTGTCTGAACATAAGTCTCCTGAGTACTGATCAGATATTTAACTATCTACTTTTAGATTAAAAGTATTTTATGAACAATGAGTGTGTTTCGATATTCATTTGTTCTTAAAGATGTCAACTGCTTTAACTGTTGTATATTGTAAAAGTAATATTAATTCATCATGAATAGAGAACTTTATATTAACGTAGATATTGCTGCCATGATCAATCACTTCTATAGTTTGTGGGTTCCCACTTGAATATTGTGAGTTTGGTCCATCACCAGCTGCATGTCTACAAGAAAATGGACCATGTGAATCTGCAGGGTACCGCACCAACAACAACTACACCATCAGACTCTACTACTACAACTACAACAACAAACAGCGAAACCACAGAAGTTGGTGAGAAGTTACAACAATTAAAGATGGTAGACGACTCTAAAGATGAAGCACATACATCGACAACTGCTACACCTGCTGCTGCCGCTGCACCAGCAAAAAAAAGAAAGAAGTTAAACCAACTATTACAATTGAACTTACACAAAGAACAAAGAGAAAGCATGTCACAACTATTGCTGGTCTAGAAGGTTTCGGTAAGTTCACTAACTTCTATTCAATACAGATCCTATAGTGATCTTCAACATACTTACGATTTGATATTACTGCAACAGGTATCAAGCTAGCAGACGCCGCTAAATTGATGGCAAAGAAATTCAGTTGTGGATGCTCAGTGGTTAAAGTACCAGCAGGAGGTGAGGAAATTGATATTCAAGGTGATTTCCAAGAGGAAGCTGTAGATTTCATCTTGGAGAAATGGAGCAGCGTCGCAGAAGGTGATATTTATTTCATTGAAGACAAGAAGAAAGTAAAAGCAAGATAATCAATCAATAAATAACTAAAAGAAAGAAAGAAAAGAAAAGAAAAGAAAGATGAACATAATCGGCAATCATCATTATTGTAGTAGTATATATATTTTGTTTTATTATTTCATTTTCTAACTATTTAATTTCTTTAGTTTATTATTATAATAATAATAATAAATTAGAAAGAAACTAAAAGCTTTAAATTTATCACTATATATATTATTATAGATTATATAAATAGATAGATTATCTGTTATCATAGATTTGTTTTACTTGTTTTTTAATTATTGTATTGGTTTTTTGGTATCTTTTAATAAGTTAATGATTTGATGGATTGGTTGTTTGATTGTTAATTGGTTGTTATTTTATCAATGCGGAACAATAATGTAATTAATTTAAGCGTATTCCTTCAAGTACTCAGAGGCAACAATTCTTGCTCTGGAGTTGAGTGTGATCTTCAAGTCACTGACTTCTCTGTCGATATCTTCCAAGAATTGAATGATGAAATCTACGAGCTTGTGCTTGAACATAGATTCAGTGTGGAAGTTGGTTACCAAAAAGCTAATATCATATCCCTATAGATTTCAGTATAAAGTAGTGGTATTAATTAACATCACTTAGCTTTGGTTGTTGGAAAGAGCGGACTGCTATCATGTCCTATCATAACATACCTCGACTGGCTTTCTTCTTAAAATGATAAAGTTCTCAGCTCTTTGAACAAGGAAACGAACGAATTTCTTGGCAAGGATAACTTCAACCTCATCAGACTTCTTGATGGAAACACTGATACGTACAGAGTTGATAGATGATTCAATTAAAACTTTCTCTTGTTTATTACGAGCAATTACAATTGGGTTCAAAAGAAGCTCTTTGTTGTTCCTAAAATATGATTAACACAATATAATTAGTAAATGAATCTTTGAGAATGACGATGATCACTTTTACATACTTGACTTCAACCTCTGGCTTGTTGTGTCTTTCGACAATTTGTGAAGCAAAGTTCTCGAGACAGATTGCAGCAGTCAAAGTAGTTCTAATACAATTTAAATATGGGACTTGAGCTGTAGTCTATAGTAGTTGTAGAATAGAGGTTAGCAATAAGTTACTCAACTAAACAATCAAATCGATTGATCATCAAATCAAATGGAGATAGATTTATGGTTTTGTTTAGTGTATGTATAAGTTGATTCATCATTAAACAATAGAGCAGATCAATCGTAAGATTAGCAATCCACCAATTAATGGTAGCATAGTGATTGGTCATTCCGCATCCAATATCTGTTATTACACAAGCTTATAATATATTCATTGGGTAATGCTATGTATGTGTAGCGCCAATATGATTGAATTGATTGGTGCTGCTGGGTTGGTAATTGACTTTTTGATGACGAGATGCTTTGATTGAAACTAAACCTATTGATGTTCTCCTTTGATTTGATGCTGACAATCATATGATCATGATTAAACTAAATTATATTACCATTTTATTATAGATTTAACTTTTTGTTTAAATAATAAATATACAATAGGGTTTGGTTGGTTGGTTGGTTTAAGAATACAAGGTAATAATAATTGATATATTATTATTATTAGTTTTTGGTGTGCTTATTATTATTATTAATTTGGTATTGTTCAAATTATGATGTTGATGGGTGTGATAATGAAGGGTGGGATATTTTCAAAGGCAAAAACTGAAGCCAATTCAAATCATGAAAAAATAAAAAATTTATAAAAATCAAAAAAATTAAGTGAAAAAATGTATTTTAGCCATCACTGCAGTATGTGGGTTTTTTTTTGATGATAGCATTTTTTTTTATTAAAATAATTGAAATTGAATTTTTAGCAATGAATGAACTTCCTCTTACCAATCAACTTAGTGATTTGACTAATTTGGTGAGTGTTGCTATTGATTTGATTAACTATTAATTTAGTGCTAATCATGTTCGATCATCGAATCGATTTTAAATTGCTGTTTGTATTGTATTATATTGTAGCAAATTTCGTGAAAAAATAGATTTATTTGTTGGATAATAGATCAATAGAACTTTGATTTAAAAAGTTCCTTTGTTCATCCAAAAAGTATCGGAAACAGTGTTGTCGATGGCTCTGTTGAATTCCCAGTTGATGTGAGTTTCGTTGACAACATTCAAAATACCGTATCCAAGATAGGTGTGTCTGTGTGCACTCCATTTGGTTTGAATGGGTCAAAGAGTGGGTCCAAACCTTCCCAGTTACCACCGACACCAACTGCAATGTAGACGGTTCCCTTTGGATCGTCAAAGGATCCCATGACATTGTTTTCATAGACGGGATAGGTACGTTCATAGGCATGGGTGTGTCCAGCAATGAAGATATCGACGTTGTATTTCTGGAAAAGTGGGTCATATGTGTTGAAAAGTGCACCGGTGTGGTTACCGTAGCACCATTGCATGATGATGGAGGAGCAGTAGAATGGACGATGAGCGTAAGCAATCAACCATCCGTTTGGATTGGATTGACGGAATTGCTGGAGGTGATTCTCCAACCATGTGTATTGCTCGGATCCGTAGGTGTATGCGTTTTCTGTTGAGATTGAAACAAAGTGTACACCATTGTAGTCGAAAGCATACCAAGTTTGGGATGGATTTTCACTTGGCATCAACCAAGTTGCAGCGTAGGCAGATTTGTTGTAAAAGACATCGTGATTTCCAATGCAAACCATATATGATTGCATGGATGACAATGGGGTGATAGACTTCATAAAATTATTCCAAACTGTCATATTTCCAAGCATTCCAGATCCAAGACCACTTTCTTCCTTTGAATGTGAGTGAGATTGTGATTTTTCTGAATAGTCAGCATAAGCTATAATTAAATGGAAATATATTAGATTAAACCATATCTTCAATATGAAATTTGCAAAATCTATTTACCAATATCACCAACATGTAATATCCAATCATACTTATTGGTATTCTCCAAAGGTTGTCGATGGTCTCCATATAATCTCCACCACCCATATCACCGAAGACACTGAATGAGAATGGCTTGAAAGTGGTAGCACCTGCACCAGTAGTAAAATTGTATACTGGTGACCAAACATTGAGTTCAGAATCACCGACTTGATAGAAATATTGTGAAAGTGGATTCAAATTTGTCATGACAGCAGTGTTGACAAATCCGCTCCAACCTGGGAATTCTCCATACTCTGTAAAAGATGCAGTTGAAATGGAAATATCAACTGAACCAGCGGTCTCTGTAGAGAACATCTGATTTGAAAAACGCAAAGGCACCTGTAGTTCTGTCGGAAAGTGTACCAGCTAGCAGACATCTCACTTTGAGACGATGTAAATGCTAAATTTACATTGTTTGGTTGGACATTTTGTGAAGCAACAAATCCACCAAAAATCAAAAATATACAAATAATACTACTATTAAATTTATTCATTATTTCTTTCCTTCCTATGCTTTAAACAAAAATATCTATAACAATAATAAAAAATGTCTTTAAAGGAGGATAGTAAATAATATGTTAAGATATTAATTATTTGGATAAATAAATTTAAATAATAATAATAACCAATTAAAAAAGTGATTTGGAGAAGAAGTTTTCAAATGATGAGGATAATTAGATTCATTTTAAACATCATCTCTCAAGTATCCTCAGTCGACTGTTGTGCTTGCCTTGGCATATTGACACAAAACTAATCTTTACATAGAAACTGATATGTTGAAGGGAAGCTTTTTTATACCCAATATATTGATGTTGTTGCTCATTCGTAACATCCGGATGTGCATCAACAAGGAAGAAGAAAAAAAATGTAAAACACAAATCTTGATAAGAGCAGTTTCCACTTTTAAAAGCCAACACCAACTATGATAATGGGGGATGAATCAAAGATAGTTTTCTGAAACTTTGATCAAGAGCAAAGAAACTCTTTGCTCTCGTTTTTTGGGTTTGAAAATGAGGGGGCTAAAGACAAAAAGATCTATTTTTTTTAGATTTACCAAATTTTGGTGTTTTTTTTTTTTGCAAATTTGATTTGAATGCAAAGATAATATTATCAGTCAATTTTCGAATCTGATTTCCATCTTAAGATTTCCTCTTTGATCCAATACTAAATAGAAATACTGAGATGTTTTCAATTTATTTTATCTGTATTTATTTAGTTGATTTTAAGCACCTCTTGCTCTATTTATCGTTTGTTTATATTTGATATAGGTGTACCAGAAACTTGCTGCTGTACTTAGCAGTAATCCATATATTAAAACAAGAGATAATATAACATCACCAAACATAAAGAGTCCAATTATTGTTTGTAGAATTGATTTAATCTGACCTGTGATACTGGTTGTCAATGGTGAATTATAGGTTGAACATAAAAAGATGAAATAGTTGAGCAAGAATGCTTGAATCGATGACATTAAGAAACAAAACTAAAATTTAATGTGTTGTTAGAATGATAATAATGATTAAGGTCCTTATGAGATAGACTTACTTGAAATCCGAGACTAGAGTAGTTTTCATATTCCATGATTCCTTGTCCCTCGGTAATGATAGTGAGTACAATGGTTGCTGGTATCGAGATAATATTACAGTAAAACATGAGACCGAATGTGTTGAGTCCAGTCTCCTTCGATTTCTTTGCAATGTAAATGAGATATCCAGCAGTAACAAAACAATTGAAGAGAATATAGATTGATCCAACCAAGTCGAATGTGACATCACCCCAACCTGCAATCATGGCACCAACAACCATCAATACAACTGACTGTATCTCATCCATAGGTGTTTTCTTTTCCAAAAGAATACGCTCACCTAAAAATCACAATCAATGTTGAAAGACGTCTCAGTGCACTGAACAATGGTACATTTGTTTTTGCCAAAGCTGCCAATCCCGAAACTACCATCAGGATAAATAGAAATGATAATGAACTTAGCTATAAATATTTTTATTGATTTATAAAGCAGGATCAATGAGTATACTGATATATTAATGTATTCCGATCAAACTAATATTTACCTTTTTAACTAAATCCCAATTTAAATCAGGATAATTTATCAATTTAAAGTGTTTCATTATGATTAAAAAATACTAAAGAGAATACCATTTGACCGAGGGTAAGGGCATTCGAATAGTTGAATCCATAGTAGCTGAGTACTGCTTTATTAAAGAAGGTGATAGAGACTGATGTAACACCATATCCAAATGCCACCAGTAGACCCTTGTGTTCTTCTATTAGTTTTTCAAACATCATTTTTCAAAATATATATTATATAATGTTGGGTTGTATAAATAAAATTAAATTAAAAATAGATAATTATTGCAATAATTATTATTGGTAATGTAAATGTAGTAATTCTCTATACTATATTATACTATCTATCTATATATCTGTCAGTCTATCTATTTATATCGTTTTAATGTTTGCTTTTATGTTTGTGTAAAATAAAGATTTATGAACAAGAACGTTGTTACAAACATATTATTACTTTGAATGATTGATTTTGAGTTTGAGTTTGATTGATTGATTGGTTGAAACTAGTTATTTAGTTATTTATATTTATTTATTTATTGTATTATTGGGTTGAACAATAAATAATGATCCTATTATTAATAAATCTACTAAGATATTAGATAGTTTTATATGGACTGCTGTTTTTGAAGCCGAGCCTATTTTATTATTATTAGTAATAATATTTATTTTTATGACAATCGACAAGGAGTAAGTTAGCTGCTGTTAATTTAAAAATGAGGAAGAAGATGATGTCTTTTTTTTTTTGATTTTTCAAATATTTTTAATTTCGAAATCAAACAAAGCAAATCTGACAACTCTTCCAACCTTTAAATGAAAAAACGTATAATGAGTTGACTATTAGGTTTAATTATTTTAGTTTTATAGTTGTAAAATAATAATATTATTATTATTAATGTAGTTATAATGATAATGATTTATTCAGATTTAATCTCTTATCTTCATAACAACATCATGAAAAAGTCAGATTAATATGTATGCGTAGTTGTTGCAGAATTATTATTGTATTTTGATTAATGATGATGATAATAAATATTACAAACAAGAAAGAATCATTGATACCATGGTATTTTTGTATTATTGTAAACTAAACTATCTAATCAATTCCTGTCTACTGATGGTAATATCAATGTCAACCATCACACACCACACCAGAGTAAATATACCACCAAATACAATAATATTACACTTTTATTATAAAAATAATAAAAAACATATAATAAAATCATCCAAACTTTGTATTTTGTATTGTTCCAAACACACCTACAACATCAATATCAAAATTTAAATTAATATGGTATTGTAATATTAATTAAATTTTAGTGTAAACTTACAACTTAATTTTATTTATTAATTATTATTTGTTTAGTTAGTTTATTGCATGTATGTTATTTGTATTATCAACAATTGTACTTGATTTAGGTTTATTATTTATCATTTCATTGTATTTATTTGGTTTTGTTTGATTGCTTTTAATATGAAATAAAATGAAGTGTTATTGATGAATTTAGTTGTTGATTATAATTATTATTATTCATTTTAAAGACCAGAAACATAACCAGGATTACCAACCTTGGTGATACGTTTCGAGTAAAAAATCTTTAAAATGCTTCATCTTTGGATATTGGTTTCATTAGTTTGTTGGGTGGATCCAGTTTGTACAGGGTTTTGAATTGATATCGCTCACGTAAAAAGTCAGGCAGTGTTTTGTTTGGACCGATCTCTTCGGGTTTGACTAGATAGTGTTTGACACGCTCATTCGGATCGTTTGTTACATAAGCTACAGCAAATGATCCTGGTACACTATCACTGAATCTGATTAAAAACGAACCTCCTCCGCTGGGTATAAACTACTATTACATTCATTTTTTTGAAATCAATCCACATATCAAGCCTTCGAACCACAACGATGAAATATGTCTCTTGAAATGGATGGTCTGAAGAATTGGTCCAAACTTTGTCCAGAACTCTTTGCATTCTGTTTTAGTCAATGTTGTTTTTGATCCTAAATATATAACAAGGGTGTTAGTTGAACTCTGAGTGTAGTCCTATTCTATTCTTGATTGATATTTACCAAAATGATTTTGTTGTATGTAGTCCCATTCCCATGTATGAAGCTTTCTCTTGGTTCATTTGGAATCTGTCCTGTTGTTGTGAAGACGTGACTGTGTAAGATGTTTGCAAAAAAGTTCCCATGGCACTTCGTTACGATCCTCAAAGATTTCACCGATCAAAAGTTTGCCTGCTGCCTCTGACCATTGTGATTCGTTTGTAATGACCACAATAGGGTTGGTCTGAACGGATTCAATACTCTTACTTGTTTTGACACCCTTGTCCTTGACAGTTGCTGTAAATTTGAGATGAGAAAGGGTTCATACGTGTGGATATATTGACTTTCAAGTTGGTAAAAGTAGCCTTGAGCTTGTCGAGAGAGCACTCATTGTTCTCCAGTGAAGGTGTAGCTGCTGATTTTTTCTTTTTTCGTTGCTGATTCGCTCTTGTCGATCTGTGCAACAACCGTCGATATTGAGTCAGGCATCATGACACCAGTGGACCAACTCGATGTTGTAGGGATCGGCAATACCTTTTCCACCCCTAAAAATGACCTGTGCTGGTGGCTGTTGCAGCAAGATGATTGCACAGCAACTCTCTGGCTTTTTCTTGTTTAGAATGTACTGTAGTTCATTGTATAAACATCGACGATGCGATAGTGAGATTGGAGACCTTCAATGGTCTTTCTAATCTGGTGAAGATCGGGTGGTTGCAAAATTGTTTTTGAGAGTAGATTTTTGGAGTTCAGCTTTTTCTTCGTCAATCTCTTTCTTCATTGTTGTATAAACGCTGTGTAGTTCATTTGCCAATGCAATATCGTGTGTGGTAATGACATTGACCTGCTGTTCCTTTGCTTTTAAGAATCGCTCGTTTCTCTCGTGATAACGTGTAATTAGGTTGTTGTAAAACTCTTGTGATATCTTCTCAGTGTTGGTTCCTGCATATTTGTTGAGTCCTCCCAAGAATGAAGACTGTGACAAGTTTTGTGATGAAGATTGTCTCATCTTTTCGACGTCGTCCTCCAATTTCTCTGTTTTGTGAACGAAGAAAGCTGAGATGAACATTCAAGTTTGCTACCTTGCTGATCTGCTCCTCGTAGGGATCTGAATAGGTTGGAGGAGTTTGAAACTGGAATTCCTTGAAGCTGTAGTGTGCCTGTACGTGCCAATTTGGTGGGTGGTTCGTATTCATTGGGTTCACCATTGGGTGTAGGGTGAAGATCCTGCTGTAAGAGATTGGTGAGCGGATCATTCAAGGCTGATGCACTTCTACCAAAGCTAGGCTGATAAACAAGCGGTGCTTGGTGAGCCAGTGTTGTGAACAGCCTGATGATTTACGCTATCATGATCACAATCGTAGGTGTAGGAGGTGTAGCTACAATTTCATCATCATCATTTGCTGTGTTCATCGGAGATGAGTTGCTATACTGAAACTGCTGTTGCGGCATTGTCGAATGACTATAGTTTACGTTGGTGTAGGGGTTGTTAGAAACTGAAGAAGTTGAAAGGACTGAGGGAGAGGTAGTAACACCTGGATGTATCGACTGTAATAGTGATCCGAAGCTCTGTTGCTGTCCAGCATTTGACAATGAGTTTTTGGAAAAAGAAGTTTGATTGGCTAGATGTATTTGCGGTCCACTGATCGACCTCTTGATTAAAGAATGAGTTCAACACAGTATCTTGTTTGGTCAATGACGATGGGAATGTATTTCCTGACAGACCCAAACTCGATACCTGTGGTTGTTGCAAGCCAGATTGTACCAAACAAAGAGTTCATCATCACATCGGACGAAGTTGACATCCATTCTTTATCCTGTGGTTGCGAGCTATTATGACTATTGTTTACAGTCGAAGAAGCACTAGTATTGTTTTGATCATTCAAATGTTGTTGGCCATCCATTGTTATTGTTAGTTAACCAAACAAAGCTAGCTAGTCGATCGACTGATTGGTGTATACAGTATAATGGTTTTTGGTGTGTTAGTTAATTGATCAAATAATATAGTGTATGTATCTATCTATCTATCTATGTATCTATAAATGTAGTTGTTTAGACTGTGAGAGAACTATTAATATATACAAATTGAAAGTGTAGGATTTTTTCAAATTTTTTCATTCGAAGAAAAAAGAAAAAAAAATTTTGCAAATTAAATCATCATATTAAAAATTGATCAACACACATATAGCCTTTATTTTTTTAATTTATTATTATACAGCACACAGATTTTTTGGTGATTTATATTTTTGATTGATTTAGTTAAAAACCTAAAAAATGAAAAAATGAATTGAGGATTTATTATTATGATTATTCTATTTAGTTAATTAATACATCGAAAATAACATGGTGGTGGTGATTGTTAATAACAATAGGAGGAGGATGGTGGATGAAAGGTGGTGGCTGGTGGTGGCTGAGTTCAAATCTCCACTACCGGTGGTGCTGGTGGATTCGGTGGTGGAAATGGGTGGGTCCGATGGTGGAACGTAGAGAACTCCTTCTTGGGGATTGTAGTTGACCGCGGTACCTGGGTCTTTGAGAAAAGCTTTGGTGGCTTGTCACCGAGAGTGGATTGGAATGAATAGGACCATGGTGCATTTCCTCTGAAGCACAAGTTGATTTCGAATATGTTGTTGGCAATGCTTTGCATGACGAGCTGAGTGATGTTGAAAGAATGATAGTCAACTTCACCGTTGATGTAGATGCCTGCAACGCTTGATCTGTTTGGACAGATGGGAGAGTCACTGTCAAACATCTCTGGGGTGACTTGGTAACCATAGAAGAAGTTGGCTGGTGCCTTTGGATCGTTGTTGGCACCATAGATATCAAGTGTTACGTATGTCCATCTCTTAGTCTTGGCCTCCTGTGGAATTTCAATCTTCAAGTATGGAATGTTGTTGGCATCGAGAGTCAACATTTTGGCAGTGGTCGACTTTTGGTTTCCAATCATTTGATAGGATTTCTTCAAGTTGGTGTAGATACGTGGAACGTCATTGGAGCAAGTGATACCTTTGTTGAGACATTCTTCAACCATGAATTTCATACTGGTTTCATCCCATCCATTGAAAAAGTCGGCATGGGCAGAGAAGAGGTTGGCCCAAGGGAAGGTTCTTGATCCATCAGGGTTGAAGGTTGGGTTCAATGAGAGTGCAGCATTGGTCCAATTGCTCTCACGAATAAAATAGGCAAGCTGCATATTGAGTTGTGGAATACGGACTGGGTAATCGGGTGGACATTTACCCTCTTCATCTCTAGAGTCGTGAACAGCATTTCTGTAAGTAAAGTTTGGACGAATGTTGACACCGTCCCAACAGTTGGGGAAAATAATATTGAAGTTGTACTGAGTAACGGTTGGATCAGTGGATGAATTCGATGGACAATTCAGTTCTGGAGTCAATGAGGCTCCTTTACCAGCGCAAAGATACCACACATTAATATCAGGCTTGGTATTTTTTGGGGTACTGGCAATCAATTGAAGACCCTTGGGCATAATAGTTGATGGATAGAAACTGTTGTTGTGACCTTGATAGTAGATTTTCATCATGGTTGGACGGTATTGATAGTTTCCAATTTTAAGAGCTGGCACCCAATAGGAGCTACCATCTACATTGTTGTCACAAGTAGTGTCTGGTTTCTCATAGATTGATTCAATGGGTTGAAAAATCCGTTTGAGGCTTTGTTACCAAAGAAATCGTGAATCATCGAGTATCCACTTGAATGTGGCAAGAGAATGGAATCATCGGGCAAGGTGTGTGAGTACTGACACGAGGTGTGAGTCTGTTGTGCCGAAGCATCAAAAATGGTAATACAAATTAATAATAATACAGATAGAATTACTTTCATAGTAGAAGAGAAGAACATATAAAATATAAACAATTGCAAAGAAAGCAGTTTGAAATCAACTCGAGTTTAATGTCAATTCGACAATCACACATTATTAATAAATAATTAAATTTAGTAAAGAGGGAGTACCCAGTTCGGACCAGGAATGGGCCCATTAAAGATGTCGAGATAAAATTGATGGTATTTGGCTGTTGGTTTTTGAACGATCAACCTGTGAATAAATCAATCAATGGCTTGAGTTGGGTAGTTTGCTGATATATTTTGGGGCTTGGTATCAAGCCTTATTTGATTTTTCAAAAAAAAACTTTTTGAAGTCATGTTTTGTAAATAGTTTTGTGTACTCGCAAGCATTGCATATGGAATGGTTCATGAAATTTGACATGTTGTGAAATTTTATTGGGTTTGGGCTAATTCCAGAATCGGGACAATCTGATGTTACTATTTAATGTCTTTTAAGACTTATATAGATTGCAAAATTTGAGAAGATTTGTGTTCTTAATTATAGATCTATTGGTTGCTTTAAAAGATAATTGTGTAAAGTTTACATTTTTTACACTGTGAAAAACATTAAAAAAATGATCATTTTTTTTAATTTTTGATAAAAGTCACAATTAAATTTGGTATTATTAATCCTCCTTTATATTAATCATAAATAATATCTTATTAACATTAGTTATAATTTAATATATTTAAAAATGATAGTTCTTCAAATAATATTTGCAAAGTGTTACATTATCTTCTATAGAGATTATTTTCCTCTGAGATCACTAGATAGTCGGTCAGACAATATACAATAACAATTGTGATTATTGTTTAAATATCCAAAAAAACATAAAAGCCAAAACAATATTATTTCGATTTTTAGATTCAATAAAAGGTAGTATAATATTATTTGTTTTAAATCTATATATGTCTTCTTAAATATCACTTCTAGAGTTTGTATTTTAAAATATTATAACAATACATTATCATTGTTGTTAATTTTTCTAATGAATAAAAATAATAATGAATAATAAATTTATTAATATAATATTTTCTATTAGGACTTGTCGTTTTGGTATGTTAATTCTCTTCAGAAGACCATTTTTGGGTGAATGAGTTGGCCAAGAACGAGGAAATGGAAGATCAAACTGGTGTTTATATTGTAGAATCTCTTTGGTCAGCATATAATTGCACTGGTACTCATTTAGCTTTTCATTACTACAAAAGTGGAGTTTGCATAGATAACGAGCTTTACTAATGTTCAATTGGTGATGGTATAACAATCTTTCAGTATCCAAAAGAAGTCAATGATTGCTCTGGAAAACCTTAATCTAAACACAACTTTCATTATGGGTGCAATGGACCATTTGGAAGAATCATATTCAATTGTACCAATCTAAAATAAATGTAAATTTTAATGGTTCATTAAAATCAATTTGTCATTTAGACTCATAAGAAATAGTTAAACTTATAGACAATCAATTAGATAAAATACTATAAGATTTGCCTGTTACCTTGATTCTATTAATTAATTGAATCTATAATACAAGATCTATTGGGGTGCTGGATTGTTTGTATTATTAAATCTGTTTTAGTTTCTATGTTAGTTTTGAAGTCAACAAATCGGCCTTATACTTGTGTGAGTTTATATACAAAAGTATTGTGGGGAGTCCAATTTCTTGTCGGAATCATGAGTGATGAAAAAGATAATAGTGCAAAAATCCACCATACAAAAATTCACTTTGGTACCTTTTTTTAAATTGAAAAAACAATTTAATTTTTACCAAAATTGTTGTTATATTTAATCGAAAAATTGGAATTGATGGATACTTTAATCACTTCAAATGAAAGGTTACCATATATATCAGAATGAGGGTTGTAAAATTTTTCTTTTTCAACTCATCGCCGTCTTAGCTCAGCTGGTAGTAGCGTAAGACTGAAGATCTTAAGGTCGTTGGTTCGATCCCGACAGATGGCATTTTTTATAAATAAACCCGCATGCGAATTTTCAACTTGGAAACTTTTTGTAAGGTAGATGCCGGATAGTCCGAGCACGTGGTCGCACAGTGGGGTCTCTAAGACACTTGACAGGTTTTACATTAAGTCCTGTTTTATTAACAACTCCTTCTCTGTCATTCCTACGGCGCTGTCCGACCACTCTATGCTTTTTACCAGATCCCTTCCGGTCTGTCGTCTGTGCCTACCTCCCCTTGGAGGTTGGATAGGTTTTAAAAGAGTAACACATAAAACGTATATATATAGGATCTATTAACAATAATTAATTATAACTATAGAGGAATTAGGGTTATTAATTGGAATGATTTGTTTATTTGATTATTTTCGGTTTTTATACTATAAATTTCTTATTTTTATGATTTTTGAACTTCGTGTTTTACACTTTGCCCTTTTTTAAGAGTAGGTCTTCTTTTCGGGTTATAGGTCTTCCTTTGAGTTTTGACTGTCTTCTTAGGTTTCTGGTTGTCTTGTTCCTGTTCTTGTTCTTTCTTGAATATGTCTATCAGTTCCTTAGCATGAATGTATTTCTCGAATTGCCATGATGACTGATCTTCTGGGTAACCTAACCATTTGATTAAGTATTGTGTGCTCTTTCCAAACTTGCGAACACCCATTATCTTTTCAACCACATACTCTTCTTCTCCATTGACCAACTTCGGACCAGGCTCGGCAACCAATTCGTTATTGTCTTCATTAACTTTGAATTTCATTACTTGGGTAACATTGAAAATTGCATGTCTCCTAGTGAAACCATCCAACTCCAATTCTAGGTTTAATCCATTATTGAATACTCTTATTACTTTAAATGGACCTCTGTTTCTGTTTCTAACTGACTTCATAATTGATTCTTTATCTACATCCAAGTTGATAAATTCATCCTTGACTAACACCCAATCTCCTTTCACGATATCAATCTTCTCCACTAACTCTTCTCCTTCTAACATTTGTAGTTGTTTGTCTAACAAACAATCTCGAACTATCTCTCTCACCACATCTCTTTCTTCTCCACTAATTCGTTTTGCAAACAAATTTATAGGTGATGTCGGTACATAACCTAACACTACTTCAAACGGGGATCTCTTAATTGTTGCATTATAGGTTGAGTTAATCGCAAATTGAATATTCTTGATCTCCTCGTCCCAATTCTCCTTCTTCTCCAAGGCTAATTTTCTCAACATCGTTCTGATACTTCTATTCAGTCTCTCGGTCTGACCATCACTTTGGGGATGTCTGGGTACAGACATTCTCAACTTCGATCCAACTCTTCGGAATAATTCTTGCCACACTTCACTCGTAAAACGGGGGTCTCTATCACTGACTATCGATAACGGTAATCCAAATGATGTAAACACATTTTCATGAACTAGTTTAGCTGTCTCTATCGCTGTTATTTGTTTCTTCGTTGGTATAATTGTTGTATATTTACTGAATCTATCTACGACAACTAACACATAATTATAACCATTTAGACTCTCTGGTAAATCTAGAAAATCCAAACTTATATCTATTCCGACTCCTTCCGCTATCTCTAATGGCTGAATATTTGCTTTCTTCTTTACTTCTATTCTATTTTGTTGACATTCTACACAATAATCACAAAACTCTTTCACCTTCTCGTACAATTTCCTACAATAGAAATTCTCCTTAATTCTCGTATACGTTCTTAAACTATCTCCGTGCCCACAATATGGCGTACTGTGTGCCTCTCTAATTATCTCTTTGATATGTTTTTCATCTACCAACACTAATCTTTCTTTTCCTTCCTTGTCTATGATAAACAATAGACCTTCACGTTCTCTCCACGTATCTTTATGTCTCGCTTTCACTAACTCTACGTCACTATTTCCTTTATAACTTTCCTTAACTTCCATCAAATAATCCCACTCTATAGGTATCCTATAAGTGTTCAACCTCGACAATACATCCGCTCCTACATTCTTTACACCGTCAATATGCTTAATTTCGTAATTGAATTGTGATAACACTTCAAGTGCTTTCAATTGATCTTTCGTTAAAGTCACTTGATCCTTCAAGTATAGCAAATTATAATGATCCGTAAAGATCTTTAATTTACTACCCAAAAGTATCTTCATGTTCTTCTTCAAACACTCCTTTATCGCCAACAACTCTCTAAATCCTATTGATTTCGTCTGTTCAGTATTCTTCAACCTTCTTCCATAAAACAACACCGGTCTCTCTACTCCATCTTTATCCTTCTGCTTGATAATTGCACTAATGCCAATATCACTCGCGTCCGTGTAAATATAGTACTCCTTCAACGGGTCTGGTAAATACAAATCTACGGTTTGTTTCAATTCTCCGATTAACTGATAAAATTCCTTCTTGGCTTCATCACTAATTTCAAATTCTCTCTTATGTTTACGCAATTCTTCCAAATGTCTCGTCTTCTCTGGGTATTTGTCTATGAATTTTCTAAAATAATTAAAAAATCCTAGCGTTTTCTGCACTTCCTTCGGATTAGTTGGATATGACATTTGATCCAACAACTCTGTCTTATAGTTACTACTATTAACTGTATTGAATTTGATTGTTCTACCCAGTATCTGTATTTCTCTTCTAAACAACTTCACTTTCTTCTTACTAATAAAGATCTTTCTTTCTCTGCACCTGATTAACATCTTAATCACTCTTCCAACATTCTCCAAAACAGTATCATCTGCTGCTATGAGATCATCGAAATAATTATCGACAATATCTCCAAAATTCGATTCCATAAACTCGGCAAATCTAGCTGGTGCTCCACTTAATCCCATCGCCATCCTCTTATACCAATACAATCCTTTCTTCGTTCTAAAGGCTGTCAACCTCCTCGAACTCTCTTCTAACTCTACATGGAAATATCCTTTAATCACATCACCTAGTGAAAAAATTCTTTTCCCACTTAATCTATTCAACACGTCTTCTATTATCGGTATCTTATACTCTAAATCTACTGTTCCTTCATTCAATTTCTTAAATTGATTTACTAATCTATCAAACTCTCCGTTTTTATACACCGCAAAAATTGGTGATTCTACAATATCTTCTACATCTTCCGCTATTTTCTCTACCACGCCTAATTCTAATAATTCATCTACTTTCTTTTGAATATCTAATTCTTCCTTAAACGACTTCTTGAATGGATATTGACTCTTAATTACTACTCCTTCTTTCAAAACTATTCTATGACTAATATCATTATCTCTCTTAATTACGCTAAAATCTGGAGCTTTCTCCACGATAACATCTCTGAATTTCTCTATTATTACTTTCTCTAACGTTTCTAAATCTTCCTTTTCAATTAAATCCATTACTTCGGATACTATCTCTTCTTCTGTATTACTAATTTCTTCTATTTCTTCCTTCCCATCCATTGTTCTATCAACTACTTCGACTTCTTCACTTAACATCTTAACTTTCCATTTCTTTCCATCCAATTCCATTTCTAATTTCAATTCCTCTAAAATATCCGTACCGAATATTATTTCTATTTCTTCGTCTAAATCTATCACATTTAACTCTACTTCTATTTGACTTCCTAACTCTATCTTCGTATACAATGCCTTATTAACTATCTTACTAATATTTCCTTCTTCGAACGGCAATTTAACTATTAAATTCCTTCTTGTTTCTATCTTATCACTACTTCTAATCCATTTATTATTAATAAAGGATTTCTTCGCTCCCGTATCGACTATCACTTTTCTTTCCACTCCACCTATCATCAACTTGACTTTAATATGATCGCTACTACTGCTATCAATTAACGCCACTTCCATCTTCACCTCTTCCCTTCCACTCTTCTTAACCTCGGTTCATTTCGACTTACTTGGGCACACCTTAGCACTGTGTCCTATACCCTCACAATTGTAGCATCTAAACTCCGATCTCGATCCTTCTTTACCTTCTTCTCTTACGGCACTAGGTCTAACGGCAGATCTAGTAACTGACTCTTTATGATCACGGGTACCATAATTCTTTTTCTGAATGTGACCTCTAAAAGAACTCCTATCCATGATGTAGCTTCTGGCATGGTCGATCATATCCATGAATCCTTTACTACGATAATCTGATCTGAATATATACTTCTCGACTTTCTGTTTATAATCATCATATACCAAGTTCTTGAAGAACATATATTTCTTGGTTTCATCACTTAACCTCGATATTGCATGGTTATCCATCCAAAAAGCTATGTAGCTCTCTAATGAATTTGAACTCTTTTCACTTTGTTGTACCCCAAATCTTAACTCATGTTTGTCAAGACTTTCAATACAAGCTCCTACTTGGTCTCTTTGATGTGTTGTTAATTCACTCTCCTCCAACTTATTTAAAACTTCTTCAAAAGTTGCCTCTTCGTCAACTGCTTCATAAATTACTGCTCTTTTTTCACTTAAACTAGCTCTCAGTAAAAACTTCTTCCGGTCGTCATCTCTAATATCCATGTCTCTAATACTTTTCAACAACTCATGTTTGAAAGTTGCGAACTCTTTTAACTTATTTAACTCTCGAGCTTCAGCTCTAAGTTCAATTCTCCAATTTCCTTCTCCTTTCACTACTTCTTCTACCTCGACTTCTTTTATCTTTCCATTTAACTTCAACAAGTTTTCCAACAACGCCTCATTAAAATTTTGTTGATCCTTAAATGCTTTTTCTCTTTGAGTTGCTTGTTCCTTATATTCCTTGTCTCTTTGTTCTATTTGTTCTTTAAACTCTTTTTCCCTTCTTTCTAGGTGTACCTTAAACTCCTCTTGCACCTTAGACAACACCATTGTCTGGTTCTCGACTATCAACTGTAGTGACTCCAATTTCCCTCCTGGATCATGCTCATCCCTCTTTGTATTCTTAAATAACTGTTTAGTAGCCATTCTTAATCTTATTAATTATTTATATAAGTACGATAAAAAATAAAAAAAAGTTTAAAAGAGTAACACATAAAACGTATATATATAGGATCTATTAACAATAATTAATTATAACTATAGAGGAATTAGGGTTATTAATTGGAATGATTTGTTTATTTGATTATTTTCGGTTTTTATACTATAAATTTCTTATTTTTATGATTTTTGAACTTCGTGTTTTACAATAGGTATACTGCGATGGAACCGGTAGTCAAAGATAAAGTTAATCAAATTCTCTCTTCTAGGACAGTGACATCACTGAACGACTGGACCACCATGAAGTCAGTTATCGTTAGCACCTATAAGAAGTTCCAGAGTCTTCGTAGGCTGGACAAGCGCAATCTTAGTTACAAACCTGGTGTTTGACCAGACTAAATAGTCCACTTTGTTACTATGGTTGATCTTTTAAAGTCGAGGATTTCTACAGTTAGATGACCTGTGCATAACCTCCTTTGAATCAACTGTATTGAGTGATGTAATACTACTACCAGCTAGTTGTTGAGTTGACATTGATATCATATGGATAACTATCTAAGTATATATTTTGTGATAATCGATGGAGATTATGACATAAATATTGTTTTTTGTTTTTTTTTGTAACATTTATTGAACGATATCAAATAAAGGTAGATACTCAAGTATATATACTACACAGGGGAGACTTTTGATTGTTAGGAATATATTTTGATTTTGATGGTAATTGATTCGGTAGTTTATTTCTACGATGATGACAAACAGATCTTATGATAATTACTGACTACCCAACTTTAATAGTATTTGGATGACAACTTGAGAATATAAGTGAAGTTGAGAGACTTGTCAAGTGGTTGAACTATCATTTACCCTTTCAACTATCAAATTAAAGATAGAAAAAAGAGTAATTTTGAAAAATCATGAATAAAACCATCAGAAATAGGTTGTAAGATTTAAAATAATAATGAGTTTTATTTAAAAATATTTAAGCAGAAGGAGTTGGAGTAGTCTTTGGAATATCAACAAAAATATCGAGTGCAGATTTAAGTTCAATACCTGCTGCTTGATAGGTTGATTCCCAATCACCTCTACAATCATAGCCATTGGGGGATTTATAGTCAATACGGAAGTTTTCCGAGAGACCTTCTATGAATACTCTCAATTGATCTGGAGCGTCTGGGGTGTATTGACGAATGAACTTATCAAGTGCTATAAATCCATCCAATCCAGCTATTAGATATTTACGGAGAGAAAGTCCAAAACATGGCACCCCTAAATACAATGCATAGGGACCACTAAATGAGGATTTTCTGAATACAGAAATGAAACCTTTAACTAAATGAGGGTCTATCTTTGAGAATTGGATGGCCATTGAACCTGCTTTACGAGTCTTCACGCTGTTGAAACTCATTAGGGATAGGGCATCTTTGGAGAGTATCAATACAGATGGAATTAATTTTGTAACTAATCCATGTACAGACTTGTCAATTAAAAATGGAAGAAGATTCAAGAGTGAATTGGCAGCTTTGACTGGATAGTTTACCATTCTGGTAAAATCTCTAAGGAATTCACCCATTCTCTGATAGATTCTGTTTTGATCAAAAGCTTTCTGATACTCAGAGACATAGAGAGCAGGACCAGCGTAGAGAACAGAGAGATCAAATTTGTTGAGCTGTTCATTGAAGATTCCATAAGCAATTGTTCCCATTTGACATGTAATTAACAAACTGTTCATAAATTTGAAAAATTCATCATCCATGGTCAATGATGCATCTTTAAAAGTATCTCCCATTGTTGAAGCTTTAATTGGAGTTACAGAGGTTCTAGCCATATAGTTTGCAGTGTTGATATCGTTGAAGGAATGAGCTGGTGTCAAAGTAACTTTGATAAATAGTTGGGAAATGATTTCAGTGGCCTTAACAACACCTCCTGGACCTGCTGCTGTCACCATGTTGTTGGCTATATTGAAGTTACTATTGTCTGGATTTTTGATGATTCTCTTTAAAACTTTGAGAATGGTTTGACTATAGATGGTTTCTGGTTAATGTAGTGTTCTTGATGTTCATTGAAAGATAGAATGCAAGAGTGGTAAAGACATAGGAACCAACAATGTCATTGGAGAGTCTGTAGCTTGGATTTAACAAATCTAATTTGGATTTGAGTTCATTGAATCGGTATTGATCATATTCACCATCATCATTCACGTTTGCAAGATGGTAATTAATGGTTGACAGTACAAGGTCTTGGCATTGCAATGGATCCAAAATATAGTCTCTGAGTGCAAGATTGAAGGTTTGTCTATGATAGATGAAAGGGAGTATTTGGGGAACCAAATCTTTCAAAGCAATGTAGTAAATCATCATTGTTTGTTTGGCTAAAGTTGCACTGTAGGTAATATTGTTGAGTTCTTTATCAAGACGTCCACCTCGGATACTGGATTTATAGGCAAATGTGGACTCATTATGATAGATAGTCTGGACAAACCAATGTTTAGCAAAGTTTTTCCAGAAAGCATCTATCTTGGGATCGGCTAGGAGTTCTTGAAGATCTGCTGAAATAGTAGTAGTTATTCCAAGTTGGAAGCTCATAATATCAAACATATAAGTCTCAGCTTTATCCTTAACAATGTCAACTTTTGTGTTTGGATCAAAGGTTGAGATGGCCATAAAGTTTTGTGGAGTCAAACTCTCTGGGGCAATTGTTGGGATATTTGGAAACTGAGTTTTAATTTTGTTGTCTCTCCACTCAAGAAAATCATCCAAAAACTTTCCATTAAGTTTGGATTGTGGATCACTAGTGCTTGTCATTTTAATTTAGTAATAATATAATCTTTATAATAGATATATAATTAAATTGGATAAATGTTATGGATAATTTAATGAATAAAGAAATTTGTTTGTCAACTAAACTAGTTTTGGCTTTTATACAAAAATCAAATCCTTTCATTGGTAAAAAATCTTTTGCAAAGATTCATTTAACCCCTTCAAACTTGTGACAAACACCGACAATCAGAATTTACAAAAATCTTCATCGTTAAATGAACCATTTTTTTGAAATAAGATTTTTTAAAACTGTGATCTCTCAGAGCTTGAATTTAATTATACACAACATTTACTTAAACGTTGCCCTTTTTGATTGAATTCGTTGTAATTGATTGAAAAGACGTTCTGGTATAAATACTTATACCAATCAGAAGTACTTGAGATTCAATCTCAAGTCACACTTGTAAGGTGATAATTTATCCAATTAGCCCAATAATCTTCTTTGATGGTGTACCATCACACCACATTTTAAAAAGAAAGGTAAATTAATTAACTGAAAAAATCAAGAGTAGTTGCTGTTTTGGCTAAGTATTTAAATCAATACATGTGTTGCCCTTTTTGTCATTAGTTTGCTATTCTATTTATATAAAAATATAATAACTCTGTTAATTAAAAAAAAAAACAATAATATGACTGACTCTGATAAACCAGCTGGAGACTTTATCCAAGACTTTATTACTTGGAGAAACACCAAGATCGAATCCACTCTTGGTACGGTTCCAGACGCATCCACTCTTACTGCCCAAGCATTTCTTGCTCTGACCACTTACAGCAATAATGAGGATACTGCCAAGACTTTGGCTGATAACTATCTAAGTGATCTCATCACATATCACCAAACCGATTTGGGTTTGAAAGTTTTGAACAAAACTAGACCCAGTACTTGCACTCAATGTCGCAGAGTTACCTAAAGATTCTAAAGTCACCGAAATGTACGACAAGTTTGCTCAGCTTGTAGTGCTTAAGGGTCTTCATGATAACAAGGATTCCGACACTTATCGCTATCTATTAAAGATCGAAAAATATAGAGACTGAAATCAAGAATCTATCATCAACATCACTATTTTGTGATCAAACCATGAAGCTCTACTTTTTGGCTGTGTTAGCTAGTGCACCAGCTATGTTACCATACATATACCACTCCAAGACAATGATCCCAAAAATCAGAGGTAAGCTATCAAAGTTTTTGTCAATATTTGATGTTTATACTAATTTTTCTATCTTTTATATAGAATATCTGACCGATCCAACCAATGCTACTACATGGTTGAAAGACGCAGGACTTTTCCAAGTCGATAATGAAGAGAAAAATGATGAATATGACCAAAAGAGATACAATGAGTTGAAAGCTAAATTGGATTTATTAGATCCAACATTAGATTTATCCAATGATGTTCTCTCTCTCTTATACCACTCTCTCTTTGTATTTTATATGACTCACAATATCCAAGACACCCCTCTCAACAGAAAGATCTTTGAAGCTAACATTGACAGACATCTT
Source organism: Heterostelium multicystogenum (assembly GCA_003667245.1). Classification (NCBI taxonomy): domain Eukaryota; phylum Evosea; class Eumycetozoa; order Acytosteliales; family Acytosteliaceae; genus Heterostelium; species Heterostelium multicystogenum. The sequence continues at coordinate 152,485 of RCNN01000001.1, read as the reverse complement.
AACAAGATCGATCAGGATCCATCAGATGAGTTCTTCGCTACCGTTCAAGATCTTAAAGCCAATCTTGGTGGATTAATTGGTACAACACAACAGCTGTCATCTATCTACTTTTCCTTCATGATGAAAGAGACTGTGCAGGCTGCTACTGGTGGAAATTTTATTAGGAGAAACCATGTATTTACCATTGAAAACTTTATGGTCATCAACAATGCGAGTAATGAGGGTACCTTAGATACGGTATTCTCTAAAATCAAAGATAATGTCGCACTCTACAGATTTGCCAATGGACTTTTGTTTAGTTGTCAACTGGCTGCATTTGCTTACGGAATACTTAATTATGAAAATTTGAGTGATTTTGACAAAGCACTTATGTATACTGGCGCTGCGCTATCAGTTTCCAACATTTGTGCAGCTATTACAGGAAAGACCATATTCTTTTACATGGCAAGAGAAGTTAGACAAATCCTAAGAAAGTATTCAGATAAAGCAGCTGTCAAGACTATAATAACTGCCTTAAACACCTCCATACCCAAAATGGTTACCGGTCTTTTCATGAAGGTTACAAACAAACTTATTCCATTCTTATGTCTAGTCAATATTGGATTTTCACTTGCTGACACATTTACAAGTGCAAAAGATGGAAACTGGGTATATTTGTTTTATCCCTAGCCGAACTTGCTGCCACCATTGGAGAAGGTTTATCAGTTGTTTTGGCTACATCTGCATGGGCTGGACCAGTATCTCTAATTCTGGGAGGAGTCCTCATCGCAATATCCCTAATTAAAGTAATATGGACTGCCATTTGCTTTAGGTGATCCCGCAAATTCTTTTATCCAATCTGTAAATTCCAACTATGTATACACATATCAAGAAGAATTCAAATTAAGATGGGAAGCAGAAAATGGTGCTGGCTCTTCATCATCTGGAGAGTACAATTTAGCCTTCAGCAGAAGATTTTATCCCGATTCTACTGCTATTTACCAATAAATCAAATTCATATTTTAATATATATATATTTGTCATAGTTTCATTATTTATAAATACATAAATAAATCAAGGATAAGTGGTTGTTGATCGTTCAGTTGGTGATAATATTGAAAATTTATAATATATATTTTGAATTGAGTTCAGCTTCGATAATCCAGGAAGGATAGTTTGGTTATCTGCAATTCTATATTTGTGGAGCTGACTTTGGCCTCCAAAAGTGTTTTTGCGATTACTTTTCAGTAAACAACGCATACTTAATGTAGTACTATGAGATTGCTGTATAGGGTGTCTCTGTTGGTGATGTTGAGTGACCCAAAACACTCGATTTTGATAGATAGCTAATTTTGGAGACTTCCTCTCATGTTCAGCAATGTTAATAAACAGAGAGATTTTACAATCACGCTCCACAATTTCATTCTATCTTATCATACATTCACTATCTCAAATTTAAACTCACAAACACTCAAGTTATCTTCTAATTATGGTAAGTACCTATAGAGGTCAGATAAGAATAATAAAGATAATGTTAATAACACAACCCTGCAGTTGGCAAAGGTTGATAGAAATAACTAATAAGAAAAGATAAGATTAAAAGATAAACTTTTATTATAAGAAGATTAGTACTAATGGTACTGAAAGGCGATTTGTAATAAGAAGAGGAGTTGGTATTTATACTTGTAGAAATGATTCCTTAGAAGAATCAGATATTATTATTATTAGAAGGTAGTTGGAAAGATAATGATTAATGGGTTTAACCCTTATGATTATTTGAATAGGAAGATGTTATCTAGATCTTCTAAAGATCTGGATCAAGAGTTGTTAACGGGTCTAGTAGTCTTACTATATTATCCCCTTTTTAAGCATATTTCATCCGATCTGCATTGACGGTCTTTAAGTAATTATTTGGCAGATCAACCTTATAAGTGTTTGGACCAAGTTTCTCCAGAACGGTATAAGGACCGAACCATGTAGGAAGAATTTTGCCTTGACCGGCTTCCTTGAAGCGATCGAATACATGTGGCATGTATACATAGACTTGATCATTCACTTTATATTCTGCTGGTTTCCTTGTTCGATTGTAGTAGAAAGCGTTGGACTCAGCTCTCTCTTTGTAGTGCTTCTTGGCGATGAAGAATCCATCTTTAACGAATTCTCTAAGTCGTCAGCGTATGAGGAAGATATCTTTAACATAAGTCGTTGAGTGACTGGATGGATACGTAAGGTAGTATCAATTGGAAGACGAGGAGAGCGTCCATACATAAGTTGAAAAGGAGAATAGCCCGTAACAGCATGTGGAGTGATTCTATAAGCGAATAGAACTCCTTGAAGGTAGATATCCCAATTCGAGAATTGATGTTCTTCAGAGTATGCTTTAAGTAATTGCAATACAGTTTGAATCGAACGTTCAGAGATGGCATCGGTTTGTGGATGATAAGGTGCGGTGTTAACCTTCTTTACACCGAAAGATGATTGATATGTTGAACAACAGAAGCAAGAAAATGAGTTCCGCAGTCAGAAAGTAACTTGAATGGAGCACCATAACGAGTGAAGATGTCATTGAAGAGGTGATATGCTGCAGTTTCTGCTGTTTTATCCTTTGTTGGAAAAGCTTCGACCCATTTGGTAAAATGATCAACAATGACAAGAATATATTGATAACCTCGGTCAGTTTTGCACAGAGGACCAAGATAATCGATACCGATCATTTCGAATGGAAAAGAAGTTTCGATTGGAATAAGATGACCAGTGTTTCTTGAATAGCGTCTTTTGATTTGTAAGCATTTTGGACAGTGTAAGACATGATTTTTGACATCGTGAATCATTCCAATCCAGAAGTAGCGTTCCTTGATTTTAGCAAGAGTCTTTTGAACTCCTAGATGTCCCCCAGTGATAAGATCATCATGTAACATACTCATGATTCGATTAGTGAGACTTTTTAGGAACACATAATTGGATTTGTTGCAGAGGAGTGGTGATGATACTATTTTGATGTTTGAATCCTCTAAATAATAAGTCATCAGAGTAGACGTAGAATTCACTGCTTAAAAGAATGTGACGAGCAGCTTTATCATCATTTGGAAGAGTTTTATCTTTAAGATATGCAATCATATCTTTGAATAGTGGACATTTCAATAGTTCTGACTTCCATAATTCCAATGTGATTTCTGTTGAAGATAAGATGTTCAAGACAGTCGAGACAGGGTCTCTAGATAATAAATCTGCAATTGTGTTTTCAGAACCGGGTCTATAAATGATTTCAAAATTCATTTCTTGTAATTTTAATGACCAACGAATGAGACGAGAATTAAGTTTTGCAGAAAATAGGTATTTGAGTGGTTGATGATCAGTGATAACTGTAAAGAAGTTACCATGAAGATAAGGTCTATAGTTCTCAATAGCAAGAACAATAGCTAGACATTCACGTTCAGTGGCACTGTAATTCATTTGAGCATTGTTTAAAGATTTTGAAAAAAATGAGATAGGTTTATCAGATTGTTTGAGAACAGCACCAACTCCGATGTTAGAAGCATCTGTTTCTAATACAAATGGTTGATGAACGTTTGGAAAAGCTAACTGCATATCAGAAGTGATACATTCTATGAGTTGTTGTCGAATAGTTTCATGTTCCATTTTCCAGTTGAATTCATTATCCTTACGAGTAAGTAAGTATAGAGGATGAGCAATCTTAGCCATATTAGGAATAAAGTTTCGACAATAGTTAATCATTCCTAAGAATCTTTGAAGACTTCTAATGTCAGTGGGTGGAGCCAAATTTTTGATGGTTTTGCATTTATGAGGATCCACAGTTAGACCTTGAGCGGAGATTTGATATCCTACAAAAACTAATTTTCCGACTCCAATCTCGCATTTATCCTTTTTCAATTTTAGATTATGACGAGTGAATATATTAAGGATGGTTCGAAGATGAATGAGATGGTCTTTCATTGATTTTGAAAAGATGATTACATCGTCAAGATACACAATGACGAAGATATTGATATGTTTTCGAAGAATATGATTCATAAATCTTTGAAAAGTTGCTGGACTATTTGTTAATCCCATGGCCATTGCTTTAAATTGAAATAAGCCTTTATGAGTAATAAAAGCAGTTTTCGGTTTGTCTTCCTCTTTCATAGGTATTTGATAATATCCAGAGATTAGATCTATTTTAGAAAATACAGTACATCCTACCATGTATGCCCATATGTCATCTAATCGTGGAAGAGGATATCGATCTTTAATTGTGATACTGTTTAATTTCTTGTAAGAAATACAAAATCTATAAGTTCCATCTTTTTTAGGTACTAATAATACAATGGCAGAGTATGGTGAACTTGATTCTTCAATGATGTTTGCTTTTAATAATTTATCCAATTCCTTTTCCAATGTTTCTTTTTCTAGAACTGAGTATCTAGGAAGTGTACTTGATGTTGGCGACGAATTAGGTACCAAATTGATTTCGTGTTCCACTGTTTTGACTTGATTTTCAAAAAAGAATTGGTCATTGAAAATATCTTTGAATTCGTCCATTATGTTGGCAATGGAATCTTCTGCTTCCATTTGAATATTGTTAACAAGTGAAGTATTATAAGTTTCCAAGGAGGGAACAATACTCTGGATAATATCCTTGCTGTTGAACATGGATTTTCTGATGTCCAATCCATTATATAGTTGCGTTGACCATCCATTGATTAGACATTTCAATAAATTGGAATGAAGAAGGACTTCTAATTTTAATGCCATAAGTAGATCCATACCCAATATACATTTAAAAAGTAGATCCGACGATTTAATAATTTTCACTGAAGATTTCATTTGATGTGTTCCACAATTGAAAGTTACAAAAGATTGACCAATTACATTGATGTTGGAACCATTTGCGGCTGTTAAATTGTTTGGTTTTTTAATAATCTCTAACTTTAATTCTTGTGCTAAATCTTCTCTGATTATTGTGGATATTGCACCTGTATCAATGACAGTTTTAACAGGTCTTCCTTGAATGAACATAATAGCTTGTAGTGAAGGTAATTGCCCATTTGTCATTAGTTTGGTATAGTCAGTGGTTGTGGCCATAATCGATGTAGAAGAGTTGATGGGAATGCCTTCTAAAATGGTTAAACATTGATCAAGATTCATTGGTTCATTGATCTGATTCACAGATTTAGGTTGGTTATTTTGAAACTGTGATTTTTGTTTTTCTGCGTTGATTTTCTTAAAACAATCTGAGATTTTGTGACCTTTCCGATTACAAAATTTACAATGTAAGGTAGATTTAGAGTTGTTTTTTGTTGTTATTGAACTGATAAACTTCATTGTTATTAGGTCTATTATTATTATGGTGTTGAATATAAGAAATGGGAGTTTGAGGATATGTGAAAGGAATAGGTGGTTTGGACGGTGATAAAAAATTGGGTGGTTTTATAGGAGTAGTTACATGTGGTACTGCTGGAGATGTGTGAGAAACAGTAGAAGGTGGCACGACGTAATAATGATTATAAGCGAATTCCATCGCTAATAATTTTTGAATGGCGACCTCGTAGCTTTCTGGTAAACCATTGATACAAAGATTGTTTGCAACTTCTGGAGGAAGTGCACCCAGGAAATAGATAACAAGAGTTTGTGGACCTCCTTCGCCTTGTGGGAACTCCAGAGCTTTTGATCTGAATGCAACACAGAAGTCTGATACGGTGGCATAATGACTCATTTTGATATTCATGAGTTCTGCTATGGGAGATATTTTTGGCTTTCCGAATGCTGCTCTCAATTGATTAACTATCTTTGCGTATGAATCCCTTTGAGTGGACTGTAAATTTTTAATAAATAGCATGGCACTATCCCTTAGATAATAGATGATGTCTTTCGGGTTTTTGTTCTCTGGGCCTACCGTGTCTACCCAGAACAGAAAGTTCTCCACATCTTCGTGTGGTAATCCCGAAAAATAGTAATGACCCTTCGTACCATCAGCCATGGTTCTTTTCAGTTGACGCCAAATATGGTAAGTACCTATAGAGGTCAGATAAGAATAATAAAGATAATGTTAATAACACAACCCTGCAGTTGTCGCCAAATATGGTAAGTACCTATAGAGGTCAGATAAGAATAATAAAGATAATGTTAATAACACAACCCTGCAGTTGGCAAAGGTTGATAGAAATAACTAATAAGAAAAGATAAGATTAAAAGATAAACTTTTATTATAAGAAGATTAGTACTAATGGTACTGAAAGGCGATTTGTAATAAGAAGAGGAGTTGGTATTTATACTTGTAGAAATGATTCCTTAGAAGAATCAGATATTATTATTATTAGAAGGTAGTTGGAAAGATAATGATTAATGGGTTTAACCCTTATGATTATTTGAATAGGAAGATGTTATCTAGATCTTCTAAAGATCTGGATCAAGAGTTGTTAACGGGTCTAGTAGTCTTACTATATAATTTTCATATATAGTACTCTTGGCCGAGTTGGTCTAAGGCGTCAGTTTAAGGCACTGATTTCTTCGGAAGCGTGGGTTCAAATCCCACAGAGTACATCCCTATTTTATTAAATGTGACGCTTGCGGAAGGTAAAAGTTTTCCCAAGGGCTTTGCGAAATTAAGCCCCTCAGATCCCATTGTAAGTATTAGAATAACACTACCAAGGATACACGAGATACACCTTGGATACGCAGAAAGGATGAAGATTGATTGTGGATAGAAAGTAAGCAGATAGAGGATACAAATATTATATAAACCCCGATGACCAAGCGAAAACAAATGAATCCAGCCTAGCTTGTTTTCACTATAACACTAAAACAAGACTAACGCTACAAGGATGACAATAAATAGGAACAGATAATAACTATATGTATATATATATAGAATCGGGTTTTTTTTTTTTTTTTTTTTTTTTTTTTAAATTTGATCGGGTTTTTTTTTTAAATTATGATCACCTGGATTGATTAAAAAAAAAAAAAAAAAAAATTCCCAAGGCAGAATAGCTGATGTGGTATGGTAGTCTGCTTGTGACGCCCTTGGTCGTGGGTTTCGAATCCCGGGTTTTCCAGTTTTTCCCCATACACTTCCAGTGAACCCATGTACTTTCAAGTCTGTATGATACCATCCCGCCATGAAGAATATGTAAATTGACAAGCGAAGCCCTCAACTACGTAAACCATTGGTGTACTCTTAAAATCTTCTGTCGCTTTGTGGGTTATACAACAAAAAAAAAAAACAAACAAAAAAAAAAAAAAATTTTGTTTAGGTTTTAAAATCTCAGCTTCTCCCCAAAAACAAGAACCCATTTATATTTATACATATAAAGTTATTATTTGTTCCTATTTAATGTCATCCTTGTAGCTGTAGTCTTGTTTTTGGTGTTATAGTGACAAGCTAGGCTGGATTCATTTGTTTTCGCTTGGTCATCGGGTTTATATTTACTATCAAAAAATCAAGAATCAATATAGAAGATATTGCGGTTACAATCTCCTAATTGGTCAATCACTAACATCTCATTTATTAATACCTAATCAGGTAAGAGAACCAAATTGACATTCCTGCATTTAACTGCATGCATCATCAGAGCCATATGGAGAGTGGTGTCCAACAATCTCTATGGTGATAAGACACTTGACTTCACTAACATTCCTAAGTTGTCAAGCAAGTACTATAAAAACTTGGTTGTAAATAATTACCATAAGCTCTGTTTATCTCTGGCTTCCAAAGGCACTGCTGAAATCAGCCACCCACCGTTGCTGTCAATGAGTTCAAAAAAAGACTGGAACATTTTCACCATTCTCTGGTTGCGATATCCCCAATCTGGTGCTCCCGCATTCATTTATAGATTAATATTTCATATGGATATGAATACAAAAACACAAAATCAACAAAAAAAAACTGAAAAATAGGAAAAGAAAAAAAACAATAATATATTTCGGACATTCACGACTGTCCATTTGTGTCATGAAATATATATATAGAACACTGTGAGGTTTCTGACCCTCACCATTTATTAATTAATTAATAAATTATGATCATATAATGAAGTGAGTTTTGATTCGTCAGAATTGCCATAAAACGAACGATCATTGATTATACTATTCACTCTAGTTTTGAATACACAACTAACTGTGAATAGGTATTTATATCTTAATTAATAAACTCTAGTTTTGAATACACAACTAACTGTGAATAGTTCATTATTTGAGTACCTTTAATAATTAGTATACCTGATCAGTATCCTATTTATTAAAATCACCTGGTGATTAAAAAAAAGTCAAAATACCGCAAGCACAACATTACTTAAATATTTTACTAGAGGTGAGATTCGAACTCACGAACCGAATGGATGAGATCTTAAGTCACACTGCTTTAAACCAGCTTACATACTCTAGTTTTTGTTGTTAACTTTTTTCTTATAATTATAAATTTTGGGGGTTAAGTCGTTTTTGCACTTACAATATCTACTGCAGACATTTTGGACAGCAGACAGTACTATTTTGCTATGTAGATACAATCAACATAGCTGAACATCATCTATTCAAATGCGAGGCTATCACCAAATTAGCCCCATTCATAGAATTTTGTGAAAAGAGACCAAATATGAAGTAGAAAGTTATTAAATATTTACAGTGTTTATTGATAATATACAAAGATTTGTGGCAATGTTGGGTGATATCATGGACTTATTTCGCAGAGTTTCTGGTTTGATCTTTTTTGACAGCTTGTCTACTACTCTTTAGTGTTTGAATTTGGATGTTTACAGCGCCTTGAACTCTTGTAAATATAATCTCACGCATAGAGTCACCTTCTATCTTGTATTCGATTCGCTCTGTAAAATTAACGGGAAGCAAGTGGTCTGAAGAATGGCTGGATCCCTGTTGTATTGGTGATGTTGTGACGCCTACATTGTTTAGTGGCGGTGTATTATTGCTAGAGTTGCCAACTACGCTTGAGCCTGTGCCACCGGAAACACCGGTAGCAGAACTACCTCCCACCAGAGCGTTTCCATTTTGAACAGAGGACTGATGTTGATTGTTTAAAGAATTTACATTGTTTTGCTGGAATGACGACGAAATCGAATTAATGAGATTGGTTGATGTTTGTACTCAATGAGGTTGATAGAGAACTTAATAGGCCTTGATTTGTTGATGGTATATTAATATTGTTGCCACCACCTCTGCTGCCATTATTACTATTTCTTCCGCCTAAACTATTATCATTTTGGTGTGATCCAATGACTACGCCACTGGTGCTGTTAGGATTGTTATTGTTGTTGTTGTTGTTACTGGAAAGAGTTGGTGAAGGTATTAATGCACTTGGTGAATGTGACATTGAAATCAAAGGAGGAGCAAGTGTATTTGAAGATGTGGACGATATTTCACCACGTGGAGAACCAATCGATGACATTGTCAGTGTTAACATCTGAGGTGGAAACATCTGATTAAAAATAGATTGTTTATAGTATGCTTCTACCAATATAGTTGCAATCTCTATCTTTCTTCCACTAATTAAAACATAATCATATTCAGAGTTTACTATTATAAAGAATAATTAGTAGCTTTAATAATTATAATAGTATTATTATTGTGTATGCATACCATGTATTACAATGAAGTTATCTTCTAAAGTACTCATAGACAATGAAGTAAGGTTGATCATCGATATTCTTCTTTTGAGCTTATAGTCCACTGGCTCCACGTTGTAGAGTGCTCTATCGGTGATAATGATGATACGCTCTTGCATCTTGTTTCTCTTGTTGACTTTGATCAAGACGTCAGAGAAGAGTATGTGATTATCACCGAATTTCGATATCATCTTGAGAATGGTGATGTTAGATGACAGCTGAAGAAAGTCTCCAAGGAACACTTTGGATACCGACGAGCAACGTCGTTTCTTCTTGCCCATGAACCGAGCATCCTCCTGCTTGGTTGTCTGGACAATCAATTCGACATCGTAGTTCGGTATCGTATTGAGACTTCCAAATATGCTGCTGCTTCCATTGGCACTGCCGCGCTGACTTTGCTGATTGTTGCCGCTGGACGAAGAGTTCCACTCGTGAAGTGACAATATATTAAAGTTGGTGATGGACGACGATGGTGAAAGGCTACCCGATCCACCACTGCTGCTTCCCACACTACCCACACCACTGCTACTTCCAACACTACCTGCGCCACCCACAGGACTATTATTCGATCCGAATGTCATATTTTCTATTTAAATTATATACAACCACTTTGCTTTGTGTTTGTTGTTTTTACTAGTTTACAATTCTCTCTAGCTAGCTATAGTCTTTTTATAACCACTTCTATTCTATAAAACTAAGAATCTATATCTAAATAACTTGATCTATAGATATATGAACATTTAATAATATCTATATAAATTATAGATAATTTTAATATAATAATAAATAAAATGATTAGATTTTGATATGATTGGTTGATTGACAATAACAAAACTGATTCTGATTATAATATATATTTATATCTTAATAATAGATTTATTTATTTTTTATTTATATACACAAACTATTGTTGCTTTGACAGTCAGCCAGTTATAACTTGTAAAAGCCAAACTAATCAAGATATCTAATGGTTGGGTTTTTTTATTAACAAAAAGCAAAGATTTTTACAAACTAAAAAACAGTAACTTTATTGTTTTTTTGGTGTATAAAAAATGTGGCAAAACACAGTGAGTCCGATCATCAATGGTGGTTTGGTATGTTTTTTTTAAATTAATTTTATTGTTTTTACATAAATATCGATAAAGATATGATTTTGGTAAGATCTATCATAAGATCTTAAAATTTGTGTATTCTTGATTTTGCAAATCATTATAATTATAAATATAATTATTATAATGATACTATAAATATGAATGTGACTATCCAGAGTAGATGTATCATTGCCAAGATACCCATTCCTTTGTAAATGATTCTCTTTTTTAAAATGGTGATTCTTTCATCTTCTACAATGTCATGAATAAAGTTGGATGGGTGTGTAAGATATTGAATGTGTTGGGTTGTTAATGGTATTTCCGGTTGTGATATAGTTGTTGCCTGATGCTGCTGCTGTTGTTGTTGTTGTTGATCAATAGTTGCATTACCATCGCTATTTATATTTATAGTTGTTTCGGTACTATTATTGGTACTGCTATTACTGTTGTTGTTGTTGTTGTTGATAATACTATTATTACTTAAACCAAGATTCAATTGCTGAATGTGAGGCACACTTAGAATTTGTGATTTAACTCTTTGATAGTATAATTCACAGGAGTGATCTTGGTTAAAGAGTGATCGGAAGTTATATAGTTTACTAAAGTGATGTATAAATGATTTGTATCTTGATTCTACAGTTAGTGTTTCAATGGGAATATATCTATTCAATTTTGAATCATATAGATGTACATTTGGTGATAGTAATCCACTATAGTTGTTGACATATGAGTGTTAGTATTAGATTGATGTGATGTGATATGATGTCCAGGCACAGAGTCATGACACTACAAGATTAACTTACATTGAGAAGCATTTAATATAAACACTGTCGACAAGTTTTGTGAATAAATAACATAATGGTAGCTTTACAAAGATAAGAGTAAGGGTGGCGAGTGATTGTTCGCGGTGGAAGAGGAGTGAATGTACAAGTGTAACCACAGCAAGGAGAATAAAGAGAAAGTCGAGAAGTACAAATGGGTGGTGGGACATGATTGGGACAAGATCGAATTCGTTGAGCACAGTGGTAAAGATGGGCTCTTCTTGTCTCTCGATTTCGAGAGCGTCAATCATGATACGCGTGTCCTGGTGGAAGTAGCTGGCCGCTGCAAACGAGTAGCAGCATACGGTCAGGGAGGACAGATGGGGGGAGGGTGCATATTGTCGTTGGAGATTGAGTGCGTGAACTGCCGCCCACGATGCGGCATTAGCGCCCATTGAGTGGCCGGTGAAGACAATACGTCTGGCGCCTGATCGGTAGGCAATCGACATGAGTTGCTTGCACTGCTGAAAACATCCACTCGAATCTCGCGATGGTGGCATAGAGCTGGTGTTCCCTGTCGTAGTACTGCTTTCTCAAAGAGGCCGCACGCACATCAAGCTGTACGTCGTGTACATCGACACTGCCAGTGAATGCTACAAACAGGTTATTCAGGTGATCGAGCGCCACCAGCATTTTAGTTCTGGTATGGGGTGGTTTGTAGAAGGAGATGGACGACAGAGGGATGGTGAATGAATGCGAGGCTACCAAATTGACAATGTTCCTTCTCGACATTGACATAGGCCAACTTTGACAAGAAGGCAGAGGTCAGCATCAAATGGTCCTGTATAGGTCTTCGCTCGACCTCAGCATCGACCACCAATTTATTATTCAACTGCAGCATCTGTGCATTCGATATATGATCATACAACAACTCTATCCAATTGTCATTTTGCTAAAATAGGATAGTAGTGATAATATCAAAACAGAATTATCAGGCAGGAGGATATTAGTGTTTCGTTTTTAATAGATAGCTATTATATCACCCACACACAAATTTGATTTGAGCAGATACCAACACCACCAACTCACAATCAACTTTACTATGACGAACCAACCACCAACCAACCAACCAATCAATCAAATACAATGTGAAGCAGGGTTGATTGAATATTGCTATTTACCTTTATAATTTGATTATTAAACTCGACAGTTGATGATGTTGTTGTCATTGTAATATTACTAATAAATAAAGGTTATTATTACTATATATATTAATTATATTATATTATATTGAGTGTAATTTATATAGTAGGTCTTTTGGAAAATTACACCTTTCTCTTTACAAAAAGATGTAACTTATAATATATCTATAGTAGATATAAATTATAATGTAGTGTTGTCTTTTATTTTTATTATTACTATTATAATACAAAAAGTATCTTAATTAATTTTAGTGCTCAATAAATCAATCAAAAGTCTGGTGACAAATCCAAGAAAAAAAAATAAAAATAAATCAAATCAGGCAGCAAGTCCTAGTTCCTGTTTTGACTGTGGATATCCGGAATTACTTATTTTTTCATCATTGCAAAAAACAACCCCCACACCACATCAGGAGGTCTCTAATTTTCATGCAATAACATTCCTTATGTTCCTATGAACTTTACATACACACATATATACATATACATACACCAACAAACAAATGTAACAATAATGAATAAATCTGAATTTACCGATATCGGTAGTGGTAGTAATAGTTGTTGTTGTAAATAAACTGTTTAAAGTTTATCTGTTTAATTATATGATAACAAATATAAATATTGAATGATGAATGTAATTATTTAAATCAATATTTATAGGAGTTGTAGCTATTTTCTCTGGCTATCCTCTTGTTGGTTTCTATTTCGCCGGATTCCACATCATTTTCACGCCTTACACTCTTTCTTGAAGAATTGATAATCTCTTGTGTCAGCAGGGTGATGTCATCGACTTCTCGCTTAACACTCTTTCGGTTTGTTGCTAATCATTGAGCTGGAGGACGACAGTTCTCTGCCAAGGCTCTTTCTGCTTTCTTCTCTTTTGATTGTAGGGATAGTGCTGGAGCTGCTGCTGATTCCATAGCTGTGCGTCTCGGACCGACTATAAAGCTGCTTTTGGCTTTCTGATCTATGAATGCTCTTTCTATTTTCTTGCTCCGATCGGTGTATACTCTTTCTATTTTCAGACATTTCTGATCTGTGTAAACTCTTTCCACTTTCAGTTAGCTCCGATCTGTGTAAACTCTTTCTTTTTCCGATAACTCTGACCTGTGTATACTCTTTCTGTTGTTTCCTGAAGATGATTCGGGTCTGTGATGACTTTTTCTGTTGCTGTCATATTGGTATGCTCCATTTGTTTCTGGATGTTGACTTTTCCTGTTATCTTGATATGACGAGTACATTTCAGTTCGAGAGTAGCTCTTTCTGTTATCCAAATTCAAACTTCTATCATTAGCTGTATATGTATCGTTGTATGTTGAGGATTGTTGTGGAGGATAGCTCTGGATGTTGTTATAATATGATGATGATGATGGTGGTGGTGGTGGTGGTTGATTGTAATAGTCATTGTATCTTCTTGTATCGTAGCCTTGATAGTTTTGATGTGGTTGTTGGTGATAATAGCTTTGCGAGGAGGAATACCAATCATGTCCATTACCATAGTAGGAGTGATGAGGAGGATATTGTGAAGGTGGGGGTGTATAATAGGACGATGGTGGATATTGTGAATAATAATCATTTGGTTGTCTGTTATAATTATAATATCCTTGGTAGTCGTTATGAGTTCTAGGAGGATATTCAGGGTATCTGTTGTCATTCTTATAGTAGCTGTAGGAATCAGGTGGTCTTGAGTCAGGCGGTCTTGAGTCAGGCGGTCTTGAATCGGGTGGTCTTGAGTCGGGTGGTCTTGAATCGGGTGGTCTTGAATCAGGTGGTCTTGAGTCGGGTGGTCTTGAATTGTGAGGTCTTGAATTGTGAGGTCTTAATTCGGGTGGTTTTGTGTCATTTGGATTATGCGTTGAATAATGATAGTTATATTCTTTTTCATGTGGTGTATTAGCTGGGGTGGAAGATATTGTGCCGGTTGATTCCGATGTTTGTTGCTTATAAATATCGTGGTTTCAGGTGTTTTGCTAGACTCATGATTTGATTCTGCTGGTCTTGAATGAAGCTGTGATGATGGATATCTATTGTCGTATGAAGGAGGAGGGGGTTGTCTATTATAATCTGAATAATAGTTGTGCCATTGTCTATTGTAATCATAGTTATATGAACGATTATAGTAATCTCTATGCTCATCGTATTGGTGGTATCCATTCGGTGGTGGGTAATCTCTATACTGTGATGATGATGATGGTTGTTGTCGATAATAATCATCATATCTGTTGCTGTTGTAGCTATAGTTTGTGTCACTATTAGGTTGCTGTGACTGATGTGATTGTGGTGGATGTTGTCTTTGTTCTGGTGGTGGCGCACCTGTCTCTGTCAAATGATTTTTTGGACCATTTGTTTCTTGTGGGATTTGTATTTGATATAGGAGGAGGAAGATGAGTAGGATTAGGATCAGAAGAAGTTCTATTTGTTAATGGACGTGTAGATAAAGGCGCAGGTGTATGTGCAGGCGGCTGCTGTGTCGAAGAAGGTTGATATGGTTGCTGCTGGCTATAGCTTTTTATCTTGATATCTTTGGTCATAATGTGGCTGTTTGTAATAATCGCCTCCATATGACCAAGAGGAAACTGCGCCTGGAGTAGATGGGGGTGGATGCTGTGCTGGTGGATATGCAGGAGTCGGATGCTGCCCCGATGGATATGTAGAGGGTGGAGGATTGTAGTCCCATCTATCATTGTTATTTACTACTCATCTTTTGATGTTGAAAAACAATGTGAAATTCAGAATAATATTTTCGTTTTTCCATGACCACCAAAATTAATTAATTAAGAGTATATCACTCTTTTTTTTGGGAATTGGATAGATGTTTGATTTATGTTAATTCACACACACACCCAATAATGATTATGGTTTGAATTAGTTTATTTTCTGAAAATATCTATTATTGTTGTTGTTGCAATAAAAAAGTAGGCAAAATAACTCTTTGTTTGTGGAGTTTGATTGGCTTCTTTGAGGAGGTGCATTCTGATGGCAATACAAAGGACGACTCGGTGAATGTGTTGAGGTAGTCAAACATGTTGGTGATCACAAATCCTGGATTGTTGCGGTCGGTGTTACGGGTGGTGGCTGAGACGACTGAGCAGGTCTTTGGATCATAAAGAAATGGTTTGGGATGTTGGCTCAGTAGTATTGGGAGATGAGATATATACGTTGACTGGGAATTGACCAATCAAAGTAGTACCAACCAAGTTGTCTAATGGGTATCCAGTTGGTACTGGAATGTCCAATGAGTGTACGGAGCACTCTCCATTAGCATAGTAATAAAGCTCATTAGTAGCACCAAAACCCCAAATGCTAGCTTGATAAGTTCCTATTGGACCATTGAAAAGTACATAATTGCTTTGGAATCTTTTTCCTTGGATATCAATGGTAGTATTACCAACTTGTAAAATTTAAATTTTCTATTAATATTAGAAACTAATGTGAATCATCTATGGGTGGGTAGAATGAATTTACCTTCGAAGAAAGAAGAGCCCTCTTTAGATTCACTTGATGCCAATATATTATAAGCTGACAATTCGTAGGATGATGTGTATCCTATGGTGTTGTCACAGGACTGAGCATAGACATATGCCAGGGTAACCAAAAGTAGAAATGTAATTTGTTTGATCATTCTTTTATATATTTAAATTTTAGATTAGTATTTGTGTTTTTAAAAAAGAAGAATAAAACTATCCTATTATGAATTTCCAGTATTTATTGATTGAGATTCTGGTCAGAATACCTTACAAATTTCAGTCACTGGGGATTGACAACCTTGGCAAAAAAACAAACCAAAAATCTCAACAACAATGATTTTGTCCTGGTATCCTAAACATGTTTAGATCTGATTTTTTAACACACAAAGATTGTGAATTCTTTCAATATTTACTTCAAATTTAAAAATTTTACTAAAGAACTTAGTAAAATTTCCAATTTTTAATTACACTACTTGTATAATTAAATGAATCAATTATAAGTATTTTTAAAAACATGTTTATTATATATAATATATATATGTATAGAATATGATTTAAATCTACTAGTATCTAAATCAATCTGGAAAAAAAAACAAAAATAAAATAAAACTAATCAAGTGAACATCAATCAATGAAGTGATTTCATTTTGAAAAATGATTGTTGATGAATATAAATTTTAGTTGGATAAATAATGAACCTGCTAGTTGGTCTGAAAATGACAAGTCGATCACTGTGGTAACGGATGAAAATACTGATTTCTGGAAAGATACTTGGTATGAATTCAATAGATTCAATGGTCATGTATTTGGTTGTAATGTTTCCGAGGTGATCAAAGCTCGAGGAGCTGCAGG
This sequence comes from Heterostelium multicystogenum, assembly GCA_003667245.1. Lineage (NCBI taxonomy): Eukaryota > Evosea > Eumycetozoa > Acytosteliales > Acytosteliaceae > Heterostelium > Heterostelium multicystogenum. Next base: position 135,525 of record RCNN01000001.1, on the reverse strand, counting down.
TGGTGATCTGCAGTCTGGGGCTGATGTTTCGTTTACATTTCAAGTCAAGGTCAATGCAGAGTTTAGGCATTTGTATGACCAGGCCGGTGTCATTGTGCTGGCGGACCCATCGCACTGGATCAAGGCAGGTATCGAGTTTCAACGATGATCATCCTGCAATAGGATCGGTTTTGACCAATGGTAAATCCGACTGGGCTACATTCGGTGTTCACCGGCAATCCCAATGAGTATCACATGCGAATCACAATGGTCAAACAGTGTCTGAGAGTACAGTACTCTGCTGACGGAGGAAAGACATGGCCACTACTCCGGCTTGCACCCTTTGAACTAAGTGATATCTCGAACATAAGAGTAGGAGTCTACTGCTGCACACCACTGAGAAAGGATCTACAAGTAACATTCTCACAAATGAGTCTATCTATTCCTGCAATCTCAAAGGATTTACATGATCTATCATAAGCAACAAAGACAAGATCCCGACATGACTGTTGACAGTACATTTCTCTTGTCATCAATAAAAAATGTTATCAATAATAACCAACTAAGTTTAGTTTGTTATTATTTGTTTAAGTATTAGCTTTATTATAATAGTTGGTGAAAGATTGTGAATATTATTATTATTATATTATTATATAGTACTATATCATCTCAATGATAATTTCTTTACTTCTTCATATACAATGATCGAAATCATAGAGTAGGGTGCAGATGTTAGGAGCGATGGAACTAAGCCCTTCCACAGTGCTCTTACACCCTCACGCTTCACTGTGTCGACGAGGACCGAGATGAAGTGAGATCGCTGCAGGAACGATGCCAAGGTCTTGGGTTGGTTCGACGCAGCAACACGCTCAAACTGTGCAACTGATCCAGTTTGAAGTCGAGTCTTGGCCACGTCTAGTGGGTTGGAAAGAGTCGTTGAAATGATGGCTGCTGTCAAACCAGACAACATATGTACAATTGGGTCTTCGTTTTCTACGAGATAGGAGTCGTCGAGCTGTTCAGCCACCGCGAGATGATCAGAGTTTCTGGCGGGCAGCCCCAGCTTGCCACGCAAATCGATTTCATGCAGATAGTTTTTGGTGTTTTCATAGCTTCCCCACCAGACTGCGCTGTAGGGGACGTTTCTAACGACGGTTGCGCCAAATCCTCTGTAGATTCCACGAATTCCACGCTCCTGGTAGGTCTCGCGGAATATGGTCCAGGCGCTCTTGGTCTCACCGAGATGTCCCTGAATCTGGCACTTCTGGGTGGTAACGTCGAACGGCACCCAGATGACGAGATTGGAGAGCTCTTGCAATTCCACCAGACAAGTAGCTGCTTGCGCGCGCCAAACTCTGAACGATTCAAATACTGCTTCGACTGCTCATACACGCCAAAGTAGACGACCTTTGATGAGAGGTAGCCGACTTCACTTGGTATGAAACCCTTGTAGAATCCACGCAGTCCCTCGTACTTATATATATTCTTTCATTCCGTTGAATGTGCCAGTGTACACTGGGAATGTCTGCTTGATGATCGATGATCCCTGCACCTGCAGACGAGTTCGAACAACGTCCAGTGGATACATGAAACCATCAATCGATGCACCAAACAGCATATTATAGAAATAGTATTTCTTTGGGTCCAAATCGTCCCATGTTATCTTTTGTGCATTCTTTTTTATGTTGCCATTATTATTATTATTATTATTATTGTTGTTGTTGATCAGTGATGGTGTATCAGTGCCATTGTCGTTCGTTGATGTAGTATGAAGTTTAGTAGGAATATGATTTTGTTCTAGGTGTTTCTGTTGATCATCCTTATGTCCTGATACAGAAGACATTGTATATTGTATCGTTAGCTCAAATCAATACAATCTGAATAAAAGGTCTAGACCTATCCAATCAATCTAATTTGGTTCACTGAATTGGTTGATTGATAGATTCGCTCACTCTGATTGATTGATGGCTGTCTGTCTGTCTGTTGTCTGTCTGTATTTACTATTTTGGATGATTAATTGATTGATTGGTCTACCCTTTTTGAATAATTATTAGTCATAAAAAATAAAAAGTCAGAGTTTCGATATATTAATATTTTTGAAAACCGATGATTATCAGTAAACAAACACCCACCACCATCAAACACCAACACACAACCAAATTAATAATTAATATTAATAATTTCATTCATTCTTTCGATCATCATCATTTTTACGTTTAAATGTATGTAGAGATATAAAACTTTTTATCATTCTAATAAAAATATAAGCTTCTAAACCATGTCAATCATATAATTAAATGGTGTGAGTCTAATGTTACCTCTAATATTCAAAACCAATATCTTTAATATCAACATCAATCAATAAATAATGTTTAGATATATGGAATATAATGATAATAATAAACTAAAAAAAGAAGAGGCTCATAAAGTAGTTAGCATCAATTTAATTAAATTAATTAAAATCTTTAATTATTGGAGTTGTTATGATATTGACGAATGTTTATCAAATAAACAAATGCAAACAAACTAGATTTTATTCATTTAATAAATTTATGAATTTGAATTAATAAATAAATAAATAAAAAAATAAATAAAAGCATATTTTTAAAATTTATTTAATTTTGATTAATTTTTCCAAGTCAGTCAGTCCACAATACAAGCAAAATAACAAAATAACTGGTTGCACCTCTAGCTCTACGACTATTGATGTTTTCAAGACAAAGATTTTGCAAATAATTATCATTACCCGTTTTGTTGTTTTTTGTTTTTGAAAACAATAATATTATTATTTTTGTATATATAAATATATAAGTCGACTTAAGAAAGAGATTATTATTATTATTATATTATATTATTATTATTATTTATTATTATTATTATTATTATTATTATTATTATTATTAGTTATTCAGATTATTAGATAGTTAGTTTGTTATTATTTTTCGTTTACAAAAGAGTTAAGAGATTAGAAAATGGCAGAGAGAAGAGCTGCCATGTTTGGTACAGAAAAGGATCAGTAGGTTTTCAAAAACGATTTATAACAACTTCAATTTACTTGCCTATCATCAATTTGAAGTATTATTATTCATTTATTATTATTATTATCAATCTTTATCAATTAAACATTTGAAATAACGCGATTATATCTCATCATTCCCTCTCTTTTCTTCTTCTTCTCTTAGCTATAGCTTTAGTATACATGTATTCTACTACCTCTATATCTCACACCTATAGTATTAGTACTTTTAACCACTACCCTACTCATGTTTATTAATGCAGCGAATGACGCTACTACAACGAGGATGACGACGACGACGACGACGATGTAATTAAACTGTTACACAACAATCAATTATACATATTGTATATTAATTCTTTTAGTTCCTATTTAGTGTGATTTAGTTTAGTTATTTAGTTTAGTTAGTGCTTCTCATGTAAACAAAAACAACAACATCGATAACAACTTCAACAATGTTAAATCTAGCACAACTTTTAATTGTATGAGTGTCGCGATACAACAAAAACAGGCAAACTTTCTTCTATCATCTCTCTTTTCAAACTATTATTTAGCTTTAGCACAGCAACAGGGATTGTATTTGTTCTTGTGTACTTTTCTCCTCCTCTTTCCTTCTCTCTCTCTATATTATAGTATAGTTATAGTTATAGTTATAATTAAAAGTAGTTTAGTGACAATCAACAGATTAAATCTAACCAACACTTAATTATACTTGTTGATGTGTGCAGTATAATCTAAAACATACAAAGAATAAATGCTAACAATTTCTTTTTTCTTTTTTTTTTTTTTGAAAAAAAAAACTTAACCTAAATCTTCATTCTTATTATTATTATCTATGCATACTACTTACTTAATTTATCATTTTCCCATGCCCTTTCGAATCGAAAATTAATTCAGACAAAATTGTCCTTTTTACTTAAAGATAGGTGCTTGCAGGTATGTATATATTATTTCGGTTGAAGGTGACCAAATCTTGTTGTTGGGACTAATTTCATAAATTTAAATCATTTAGACATGGAGATAGATGTTCAAGATTACATAATAAACCAATTATCAGTCAAACTATAATCTTACCAAATATATATCAGTCACCCTATTTAAAGAGACCGGCAGGACAGCCACCTATACCTGCATCGGAGGAGGAGAATTCAAAAGCATTTCGACGAGTTCTACGAGGATATTCATGGAGGTTTGTCTAAGTATGGAAAAATAGAGTTGCTGCATGTTTTGCGCCAATCTTGGTGACCATCTCATTGGTAATCTCTATGTAAAATATTCGACTGAAGAAGCCGCTGCAGCTGCCATCGAGGGACTCAAAGGAAGATTTTACGACGGTCGTCCCATCGTAGCAGAATTTTCACCAGTAACCGATTTCAATGAATCTAGATGCAGACAATTCGATCTTGGAACATGCGACAGAGGTGGATTCTGTAATTTTATGCATCTCCACAATCCATCGAGGGAGCTGTCTGTCAGACTTTTTGGTGAGCGAACTAGTCGTAGTCCTAGTCCACCTCCATTCAGAAGAGATTACAGAGAACGTGAAAGACGTCATTATCGCGACAGACGTGGTTACCGTGACGACAGACGTGACTACTACAGAGACTACAGAGATAGAGACAGACGTGACTACCGTGATGACTACAGAGACTCGCGTGACAGACGTGATTATCGCGATCGTGACGACTACTACTCACGCGATCGCTTTGCTTCAGAGCACCGCGAAAGTGGATACAAGAGATCGAGATCAAGATCTCGCTCACCTCGTGGTCCACCACCCCCCTACGATGATCAGGATAAAAATGTCCAAGCATCTGTCCCAGTCCTAAATACAGATCCATCATCAAAAGACAGCATCATCAGCAGTAGCAGCAACAAAGACACTGTCAACTCAAGCTCAATAACTGAGAACAACGGTACTTCAGAGCCTGTCGAAAAGAAAGTCAAGCTTGATTCATCATCATCAACCTCAGCAACTACAGAACCAATTTTTAACCACAGAATCACAAACCATTCAATGGGCGTCTTCAGAAGAAAGACGTTCCGATGACTACGATGTAAAAGCTTCATTAAACAAAACATCCTCATCTCCCCCAAGATAAACCAACAATCAATACAGCACAGCCATCAACAACCACAACCAGCAAATCAACGTAAATAAAAAGACAACCAACCAATTTCCACTTAAATTAGTTTAACAGTTAATTCATTTGATAGATACATAATAAGATATTACTGATTGAAAACAACATCAATGTCCGTCCAATCAATGAAAGAATGAATTAAATTAAATTAAGAATTATGAACAACAAGAATAACAACAACAGAGTTCTACTACTAATATAATAAATATATTATTTTGGATTAGTCAATAAAATAGGAATCGAGATGATTCGAATCATTTAGTAAAAGAAAAGAATGGAATTGTGATGATAAATAACGTCACCACTACCACCACTCAATTATATTCCTAAATATATTATTATGATAGATTCTTCTCCCATGTTCCTTTTAAAAGGAATATATAAAATAGATAATTCAAGAACCTCAACAAACTTTAATTAATTAGTCCAAATTAGAAATTATAATATATTTAGTAACACACTAAAGAACCCACACAATCTGAATAAACACACTTTCAAATATATTTTTTGAAAAATCAAATCATTCTGGAAGGAGAATTCTTTACTCTTTTTGGATATTTTCATCATTTCATTTGAAGGTTTGATCAAAAAGTTTAAATTCATATCAAATCAACTCAAATTTATTATATTACTTTTTTACTACTTACTATTCATTTCACAATTGAAATATATATATATCTAAGATTTAATCTTTAATACATACATACATATAAAGCAAGCGACAAGCAACAAGCATCATGACTTCACTTACAAATCAAATTCAAGCAGATGGAAAATATAAGCCTGAGGCTAATAGATACCATCTGTACCTTAATAGAGGTTGCCCTTTTGCTCACCGTACTCACATCGCTTTGTACCTCAAGGGGTTGGAGGATGCTATTGATATATCTTACACCGAGCCAGGAATGGGTCCCAATGGTTGGATCTTTTCTAATGCTGAGCACAAAACCCCTGGATCAACCGTCGACAAAGTCAATGGCTTCGAAGGTGCGCGTGAAATTTATTTGAAGAACGATCCTTCTTACGTCGGAAAGTACACTGTTCCCATCCTATGGGATACCCAAACTAGCACCCATTGTAAATAACGAATCTGCTGAAGTATGTTTTAATCTTTACTTGATAAAATATCATGATATTGCACAATACTTATCATGGTTTATGTTTAATATGATAATTTAGATTTTTGAGAATATTCAATAGCCAGCTTAATAACCTCGCCAAGCATCCAGAGGTCGACCTTTATCCAGAGTCCTTAAGACCAAAGATTGATGAGTTATTTGGAATTTTTCAATCCAGCAATTATTATTGGTGTGTATGGTCCAGGATATGCAACCACCCAAGAAGAGTGTATGTATTCGAACCGGTTTAGTTGAGAGGATTGCATTGGTTATTTTTGCTAATATGTTTTGCGCCACTGTAGATGAAACAAAATCCGATAAGTTCTTTGCTGGACTCGATGCTCTTGAAGAGCATTTGAAAAAGTCAAGATATGTTGCAGGTTCACAATTGACAGAGTTGGACATTAAATTGTTTGTAACATTGATTAGATTCGAACCAGCATACTATGGTGCATACAAATTGAATTTCAAGTCAATCCACGATTATCCAGTAATATCAAACTACTTGAAAGATCTCTATCAAAATCCAAGTTTCCCAAAAGACTGTAGATTTCGACCATATCAAGAAGATCTATTACCTATCACCAAGTGCACCATCCCCAAAGATTGTCCCAAAGGGTCCAAGCTTTGAATGGTTGAAGACTCCACACAATCGTGCAAATTTGTAAATTAACCTAACCAATCAATCCATCAAACAATCAACAACAACGCAATTTAATATTAACAAAATAAAATAATTGTATTTTATTATTATTATTATTACTTAGCAAATTCATTTGCATTATGTAGTAATACAACTATCAGTATTGATTATTTACAAATCAACATCAGCATGTACAAAGATTGGAATACCAAGAATGTTTCCAATAACAAGAACATGGACATCTGGATTATGTGCGGCAACAGCATTCAATGATTGGTTTGAGCTGACACCACTAACAGCACCGATTTGATTCTTAGTGATTGAATTGTTTTGGACTGATCCAAGCTTGGTAATTGATGCTAAAGAGAAATTAGTACTAAAACTATTATTTTTTATTAATATATAACAAACCTACAAATTAAAGTCATTGTTTTATAAGTTTTTTGTTGTAATGTAAATATTAATTGATTGATTGATTGATTTGATAATCAAATGAAGAAATAGCTTCACTATTTATAGTAAAAAGGAAAGAAGTTTGGAATGTATAAATTCCAATATCTTTTAAATATTGAACATTCATTTTCATATAAAATTGATTTAAAGTATTTCCAATATTGCCTTTATACTTTCGAATCAGAACTTAAGATATAATTTTCAAACTATTAACTTTGTTAAACTATCTTGTCACTAATGATTGATTGATTTTACATAGATCTAACACACCAGGAATTTTTTAAAACAACTGAACATTCACACACTCTTACTTCTAAATATTCAAATTAAAAAACTAATATATATGTTTTTACCTTCTCACTTCAACGAGATTGGGTTGTGATTCATTAATCAAAATCAATCAAATTATAAAAATGATTGTATTAAAAAGGATATACTTGTGTTATAACTAACACTCTATAATAAGAATGATATATATCTATCCTTTGAAGAAAGTAAGTGACATCATCAAATGTATTCTTTAATCTTATTTAATCTATTTTTTTAAAACTTAAATCAATTCATAGATTAAAAATTAAGTTAATTGATATAAAACAAACTTATATTATTATTTACAAAGAGGAAACTTATTCAACAAAAAGGTTGAATAATATATCTCTTTATTGAAGAATGGCTATAATTCAAAGTATCGTTTTATAGATTAGTTCACAATAAAATTAAAGGTTCTATTAGATTTATTTCATTAATTAATAATTAAATCACTTTGATTTATTAAATTAATTTCAAGTATAAATAATGATGATTCTTACACTTGTAAATCATCAAATCAATTATTAAACTCTAACATATCTAAATTAATTAAGAACCTAAAAATGACTTTAATCTGTAAGATTTTATTTTACAAGACACTTTTATTCAATTAAAAATTTATCTATTTAATATTTTGTTCGCTTTAGCATCAATTACTAAGCTTGGATCAGTCCAAAACAACTCAATCACTAAGAATCAAATCGGTGCTGTTAGTGGTGTAAGCTCAAACCAATCATTGAATGCTGTTGCCGCACATAATCCAGATGTCCATGTTCTTGTTATTGGAAACATTCTTGGTATTCCAATCTTTGTACATGCTGATATGATTTGTAAATAATCCTTTCTTCTAAATTGGCAGGAAATGAAACAATAGCTCATAGTTTGTTTTGTTATTCCAAAAATACATACTTCCTTCTACATCCCAATTGTTATAAGTAACACTAAAATAAAATACCTTGTTTTAATCATAAAAAAGGAATATATATTTTTGATTTTAAGTCCTTAGACCTCCATTCCTCTTATGAAATGTTATTAGTTGTTACCTGTTGAGACAATAAGGTATATATATATTTTTCATGACCCTTCTTACATCTTATACATGAGACTCCTTATTTCTCTAAACAAGAACCCATTTTTTTAAAATTGTATAACTTTTTTTTTTTTGAGACAAGTGAATAGGATGGTTATCATCTATAACCATCTCAAATTCAAAAGCTAGTTTATTGAATCTATTATTAATTGGTAAGTATATCAATCTTATAATAGTCAGTTGAGTGGTCGGTTCTGAATAGTTTGGATCATCATCTTTCCAGTTGATTGTTGCCTTTCAGTTTGGATCTCTGGAATGAGTGATAACAGTTTGTTTGTTTGGTCAGGTTGTTGACTGTTAGCTTAAACTTGATTTAGATGTTGATTTGAATTGGGTAGTTGTAATGTAATTAGTTTGTTGTTGTTCCAATGTTTGTTGTAATGGTTGGTGATTTCGGTGATCTTAAGATCGCACAGGATGATAAGACCATCCTTTGTTGCTTTGTTCCTTTTGTTTGTCCACCATAAGATTCTTTCTAAAGAGGTGTAATATACGGATTTCACGACATGTTTGAGCCTATGGAGTATGATGTCTTTGTGTATGAAGCTAGGTGTTTAGTTTTGTATCTTCTTGTTTCTGTGGTTCCAGGCATATTCCATAAGTAAGGCGTATAGGTTGGTGAAAGTTCGCTTTCTTTGGAGATGTTGAGTCTCCGGATTTCCCATCTGTTGAACTTGACGTCAATTTGTTTGGCTGCTTCTTCAAAGTGAGGGACTAGCACTGAATGGACATACAGTTGAAGAAGATATGCTCTGAGGTTTCAGGTGCATTACAATGAATGCAGGTCACATTGGTACCTTTGACTAGGGGCAGGATCTTGAAAAAAATAGCGCCAGATGAGGTCTCTTCCTTTGATCGGTTTGATTTTTGAAAGTTTACTGATATTGGCTAAGATGTTGATTCCCTTCGATTGGATTTCGATTTGGCAGGGAGTTGGTTTTGAACATATTCCATTCTTTTTTGTTTGATTGTCCATCATTATGTAGTAGACCTCCTTGAGTTTGACTCTGGGCTTATTCTCAAATTATTTTAAAATTGCATTAATATTATAAATGTTATTTAGCAAAACAAATTTTCATAAGCCGTCTTAGCTCAGCTGGTAGTAGCGTAAGACTGAAGATCTTAAGGTCGTTGGTTCGATCCCGACAGATGCATCTCTTTTGTTGGAATTAGCCCCTTAATGCGCGCAAAATTGTGCTAAAAATCTTACACTTGATGAAATAGTTCCTCTTTTACCCTCAAAGTTAATCGATTAACTTCAGCCCAAGGCAGAATAGCTGATGTGGTATGGTAGTCTGCTTGTGACGCCTTGGGTCGTGGGTTCGAATCCCGGGTTTTCCAGTTTTTCCCCATACACTTCAAGTGAACCCATGTACTTTCAAGTCTGTATGATACCATCCCGCCATGAAGAATATGTAAATTGACAAGCGAAGCCCTCAACTACGTAAACCATTGGTGTACTCTTAAAATCTTCTGTCGCTTCGAAATACTTAACAGTCCACTGTTGAAACACCTTGCTCCAAATAATAATAGGCAGTCATGCCTCTATAAAATGATGGTCATCACAACCGGCCTGTGGTTGTAAAAAGAAATCTGTAGGCTTCTAAACCCTACTTTAAATAAACAACTGTATGGTTATAACAAAAAAAAAAAAAAAAAAAAAAAAATTAACTTCCCTCTGAATGTTTTTATTTACAGATTTCTCATTGATCTATAAAGTATCTTGATTTTTTCCAAAAAATCATCCAAGAGTAGGTAGACAATATTGTGATTATAACCTAATGTTGATAGATCACAAATCAATAAAAATAAGAGTTTTGAGTGATGTATAAGACTTTAAATGATCATATTCCATTGATGAAACAATATGGATTAGCCCAAGATTGTTAGCCATGGATTATCGAATACAGAGGAGAAATCGTAGTATCAAGAGGTTGATTAATATTAATCAACAAAATCAGAGAATCACCTATCTTAAGAAAAAATTTTTGAATAAATGATTGATAAATCTACCCTCATAATTTTACCTTAGGATTTTATCCACGACTGTTATAGTAGGAATTAAAAATTGTGATATTGAAATATTTTCAAAATACAGATAAAAAATTTAAAAAAGTGACAATCAATTGGATTTTCATATTCATTGAATTTCAACAGTCCAAAATAAAATCTAATTAAAAGTTGTACACTAAACACTAATAGGTTAGGTTTAGTTTAAAGTTTAAATCATATCTGTTCAGAATGTTCAATTCCAGTAGAAATAAGAAACAAATAAGGAGAAAAGTTAGAGATGAAGACGATGAAGAAAATGAACCATCAAAAGAACAACTGAATAATGAACAAACCCAACAACAACAGCAGCAGCAGCAAGAGAGAGATACAGACTCTGTTCAAATGAACATTGAGCCTATAACAAGTAGTACAAAGAGTATTAATATCAATGAAGATCATGATAAATCTCAAACAGTCAATGCTGGTGCCTTGAAACAACGTGTTACTACTTTGAAAAAGAATGCAGCAGCAGCAAAGAAAAAGACTACCAGTACTTTACTTAGTTTGGAGATGAAGATGTAGAGAATGGTGATAGCTTGACACCGACATACTCATTGGAGAATCAAACTTTAAGAAAGAACCACTTTGCAAAGGCAGTAGATCTGTCAGTGAATGAAACACACAGCTCACCGTTGGGCGAATATACCACCGAGAAGCTGAATCTGCTGAAGAAGGATACTTCCATGAGAAAGAACCGAAATGACTATGGTAAGAGCACCGACCTACAAGAAGAGATAAATCTTATTGAAATGGATGACGATGATACTGGTGGCAGTGGTGTAGGATCACAACTACCTACTTTTGAACAGATCAAATCAGCTCGTGAGAAAAGACAAAGAATGAGAGAAGGAAGAGACAATGTCGACAGCAATGAAAGTAAATCAGAGGATTTCATTCCTTTAGCAGCAGGTCAATCAAAAAGAAATATGAGGATCAAGACGACGACGACGATAATGATGACCAAGACTTGGTCAAGACATCCAAGAACAATAAGAATAGAATACAATTTGGTGATCCTGGGAAATTCTCATCCAGCAATGAATTCATTGACGAACACTACAAGCCTAAGTCAAAGCTAGTTAGTATCAACCAAAACAACAGCAACAGAAATGTATTAATCAACAACGAAGATGAAGAAGAAGAGGATGAAGAACTTAATCGATGGCAATTCGAACTTATCAAGAAAGGTGGTGGAATGAAAGAAATACAACTATGGATTCTCAATTGGTAGGTATTGGTTTTTTTGGTCCAAAACTATTTGCCAGAAGTTCTAACATTTCGATCATAAACATTAAACAGAGAAAGCATCAGCAGGATCTATTGCATGAAGGTTCGACTGCATCGCCGAAACAGTTGATTGTTAATATAGTTAATGATGGCAATGGATTTAGTTTTATTGATAGTATTTCGAAGGATATCGAATCGGCATTGCAGACCTTAGATGAAGTCTACGCAAATAACAAGTCAGAGTTGAAGAGAGTCGAAGATGCCCTGTTGGACTCTGAAGAGGCAATCGCAGAGATCGAATCAAAACAACATGTTGTAGACGACCAACTGGGATATCTTTATGAGTTCCAAACCTATATTAACAACATGGCTGGTTGTCTAGAGGAGAAGATCCCTCAGATCGAGGAATATGAGCATCGACTTATGGATTTGGAGAAAGACCATGCCTATTCCCTGAGGAAGCAAATCAACGACTATCTCAAGGATCTATCGATAAAACTTGAATCCGAACAACAATACGATCCACAAGATGCCTCACGATCATCCTATAGCAGCACAAGCAAAGATAATGACAAAGAAGATGTTGATGAGTTTGGAAGGGACAGATCTTACTTTGAGAATGCATCAAGGGAAAAGCGAATGGCTTTAGTAGAGAACAAGAGGAAACAAAGAAAACAACAACTTCAACCAATGAGAAGTATTAGTAGCAGTGACTCAATGGATATAGATAGCAAAACAGAAAATAGCTTTGAAGATATATCGGACGAAGAAGAACTGTTTGACGATGAAGACGAAAATCACTACAAAGAGGAGAAGGATAAGATATTGAAAGAGCTTGAAAAAGTATTGGATGATGTAGACGAAGACTACTCTGACATCGGTAACATAAAAGATAGATTCCAGCATTGGAAGATCAAAGACAACAGCTCCTACAAGAAAGTACACGTATCCTATATTTTACCAGCAATATTCGCGCCATTCATAAGACTACAACTGATACATTGGAATCCTCTAAACAATATTAACGTCGATACATTGAAATGGTATACAGAGCTATCAGACTATGGTCTAATAAATGTATGTATAATAACTACTAGTATAACATGCTTCTATGAGAATTACTAACCTTTTTTAAAACATTGATCGCTTAGAATAAAGAAATGGAGCATGATCCAGATTCAAATTTAATCCCAAAGCTTATTATAAAGCTAGTCATCCCCAAAGTAGAAGAGTTTATATCTTTCATATGGAATCCATTTTCTCGAAGGTATGTTATATCTAATTCGTCAAAGGTTGTTCACAATTGAATTTTAACAGCTGTCATTTACTTTCAAACATAGACAAACCAACAATTTAAAAGAAACATTAGAGGAAATACAAATATACCTAGAAGATGCAAGTGACTTATTAACAATTTCCAATCAGTAAGTATTTAATAAATTTACATCTATTGTAATGATCCTAGGAATCAAATCTAATCATTTATATTACCGTAGGCTATTTATGTCATTGTCGTACAGTGTAGATACTATTATTTTACCAATGGTTAAAGAGGATACATTGGAAGCTGGAAGTGAAATGCTTAGTTTCGCCAAGTATATGTTTAATAGATGTCTACGACTCCTTCATGCAGTATCAGTGTGCTCACAGTGGTTGGACAGAGATAACATGACACAGATGGTTCTTAAAGACATTTTTAGAAGCAAACTCATTCCCTTTGTATTTGTGAAGCCAAATAATCTCAAAGAACAATATGTAAATAGTATATTCAGTTGTCTGAGTGCCAACTGTCTAAAGAAACTACAATATACAAAGGAAAACTTTATTGTTGAGCTCTTCCAAAAATAAACTACAGTAGTTGTGAAGTGTGAATCACAAAATTGTTATTGCTGAGTGAATCTATTTGATATATATTGATCTACTTCAATGCTACGAAAATAAGATGCTATTTTTATTACATTGGTCTTCAGGCTCGCATTGTCTCCAAGAAGATGATCCAGTAAGAAATCTAAAAGAATAGATACTCTTGTATTTGATAGCCATGCCAATCAAATTTGTAGCTTCATAATTACTCAAAGGGAAATCGATATGATTGATAAAGTATTGTCTAAGCAGCTCTGAGTAGTCGTGTCCTATTAAAGCCATTGGCTGGTCCACCAGTTCATACCACCTAAAGCGTGGTCTGCCAGACAAAGCCGATATCTCAGCGACATAATTGAATATCACTCTATTTATTACGGTATTATTGAACACCAATCCAAATAAATGTTTGTTCATCTTGTTTGATGCTGTTGTTATTGAACAACCCTTCTTAAATATTTTGAAATTTGTGATGAAAATTGATTCTTGTCGTGTGTGGGTTATCAACAACACTAAAAAATTCTTGATATTTATCAATTATTGTTTTATCTTTGTCAATCTCAGTAGTAAAATTCAAATTGATAATCTAATTACTACTGTATTTTTATTTCCTTTTTTAATAAAAACATAAAATCAAAGAGTCAGTATAATCAATACTTCTTTATGTCTAAATATTCTTAAAATTCCTTTCGAAAGAATGATCATCAATTTCATTGTAAAAAACTTAAATTTTCAATTTTTTTAAACTTATTTTACAAGGTTTTTGGTCTCATGTTTTTCCTAATTTGAATAGTATTTATACATCAATTAATTTCATCTTTTAATGATGGGAATTTATTTTACGTAACCATTTGTAACAGTACTAAAAAAAAAATATATAATTTTTATTAAAATACATCCTTCACCAAGACATAATCAATGACAATCCAAACAAATATCAATGGACTCAACAGATTCAATTCCAAACTTATGGAAAAAGTGATAATTTCTATTACTATCAAAAAGAATATAAAAATATAAAGAAACAGGAAAACAATGATAGAATATTCATAGATTCTAATAGAGATCTAAAAGGAAGATTGTATCCTTTTAATAGCAAATCAATATTAATAGAGAAAATTGTTAACAAGTGTAATTTAGAAACCTTATCCAAAGCTGTTGGTAGACTTTTTATTAATAATGTGGCTATTGGAAACCCAATGGATACATTTTGGACTACAAGAACTGGTTTTTGCATAAGTGAGGATATTGTGGTCAGCTCGGAAATACCCAAGTTTCATAACTATTCAATTAACAATATCTATATCTGCTTTAACTCCAATACTACTATTGAAGAAGAAATTGATTTGGATGATATCCAAAATAACTCTTCACTTTACGAACTAGACTTGATTCAAAGTGGTATTGAGGAAGAAAAAGAATTTGACATGTTCAAATTTACTGAAGAAAAAACCAACAAATATTCAATATCTTTTGCCATCTCTTCCTTTAATTCACAAATCAACACTAGCCCTCATTGGATACCCCATCTTCTTTACGATTAGAAGAATTTGTGGAACAAAATAAAAATGAGGCTGGCATGGATAAACTGTACAAAAAAATCTCAAGAGATTCCAGAGGATTTCAACACAAATTGCTTTCAGTACCCAATACAACAATGATTCAAAACCACATGAACCAAGAGAGATATATTTATCATCAATGCAATACATTTAGTGGAATGACTGGAGGTGTTCTCGTAAAAAGTGAAACAATTACCCAATTCATTGGTATTCACCTGGGAGCCTCCAAATGGAATGTGATTGTAATACAGCACTTTCAACTACAGACCCTACTTTCATCAAATATTATAAAGAATATGTTTTTAAATAATGTATTCTTCCAAAAGCACCAATCAGATCTTCAATCTTATTTGCAATACTGCTATCATAACAGTAAACTATAATAAATAAATCATGTAGCTACTTTCAGCTTTAATTTTATGTACTTGTTTTTCTTTAATAAAATAAATCATTCTTTTAGTTAGTCCTTAAAATATTAGGCTATTTAATTAAATAGGAATGTAAATATTTGCCCAAAATTAGAATTGAAGGAGTCTGTTAATCGAGATACTGTTATCATATCTAACCACTATTCAAATGCCATTTTGAGGATTACCAAGAGCTTTGGATTCAAGAGGATATCGATCGATAACTAATAGTAATTCTTGTTGCTACTGTAGTGGTGATTACTGCTGTTCAATCTTGTTGGGCTTTTGTAAAGATCTTTAAAACTATTGATTAAAGCATCACTGTTGCTGAGAATATCGTTTGGTGATGAAGAGTTGTGAGCTGTACCTGTTACTGCGACTGTAGTAGTAGGTGAAGCTTGTTGTGATAAAATAGAGAGTGGGACAGTTCTAAGTGGTGAAGTTGGGACTGGTTTGGGGAATTCTACTTCGATGTTGCTCTCTTTTTGGTAGTCATGTAATGCTTTGTAAAAAATCGAACGTACATTTCTCTAGATAATAGATTGCTTGATCTTGATCTGAGCAACTTGACATCTTCATAAATCTTCCAATCACTCGTTTTCTCATGGTCTCTTCCATATCTTTGTTGTTGAAAATGTCTTCCTTTGTTTGTGGTGTTTGATTATTCTTCTTTGGTAATTACCAAAACCGATCTGTAGAATTGTTAACAACCTGTTTAACTGAACATTGTACTGCATCTACTTACCTTTCATGAATTGAATTTGAAACTAATTTATTCAATTGCTTCACTTCTTCAATTGTGCAATGATAACGAATAGTTAAACCTTGGAGTGTATCTTTGGCTGAAATGACATGAACGAAAGTATCGGAATCTTCCTTTACTAACTCTCCCATTGCCTTTAAATTAGCGGGATCTGTTTCAATGAAACTTGAATATAAATTCTCTTTATATTGTGAAAGTGTTCGGATTGTTGTTGGCGGCGAGGTTGGTTGTTGTAAAACACTAGTGCTTCCAGAGAGAGGTGATGGGAGAATGTAGGAAGTTGAATCATTTAATTGTGAAGTTGAGTCACCGAGCTTAGAGGAAGATGATTCCCTAATCGATACTTCTGATAGCAATTGAAGAATTCATCGTCATCATCCAAGTTTGAATTGTTGTGTTGAGCTATTCAATTTTCGAAGGGGTACTGAATTGTTGCATACTATTAACATTTGGGGTTCCGAACTGACTGAGATTGCCATAACTATGGTTTGGTGTGGCCATAATTGCTGTTGTTACCACCGTAGAAACCACCGCTACCATTCATATTACTCATACTATGGTTGGGTGTTCCGAATTGGCCTAGATTATTATAGCTATGATTTGGTGTGCCGTAGTTGCTGTTGTTATTAAGCACCACCATAAAAATTGGATCTATCATTATAAACTATTATTAAAACCAGTACTTGTATTTATGTTGTTATTTCCATAACTATTACTATAACTATTATTTAAACTATTATTATTATTATTCTGTTGTCGATTGTTATTGCCATTGTTGTTGAAACTGTTACTTGGAGTTATAAGATCATCGAATAGGAAAAGATCTTTGTTATTGCTATTGTTATTAATGCTAATGCTATTGGATGTGTTATTATTCTTCTTGGAGTAACCCAAAAGAATTTCGTCGTCAAAAGACATCATTTTCGAACTTATAAGTGGGTATTTGTATGGAAAAAAAAAAAAACAAAGTCACTCTGTGTAAATGAATTATCAGTAAAAAAACAGATATATATATATTCAAAGATATATTTGAAGCTATCCTAAAATTAATTTATTTAAAAGAAAATCAAAACAAATAAATAAATAGTATAAGATAAATGAATATTAAATAATATTTATATAAAGTTTTGAGAAAGAGAGATAATAAAAAAAACTTAATAATAACTATACTTAAAAACTACTATACTATACTATATCACTAACGAATCAAAAGATATTAATATAACAGTTACTATGTGTAAAATATAAGAATTATTAACCATAAAGACTTTTATAAATGTTAAATGATTTAATTAACAAAAACCAATTATTATTATTGTGATTTCTAAAAGTGTAAGAATTAGATAAAGTAATGTTGTAAGGTCTCCTGAAGGGTGTCCTGATATTTGTTTGGAATGTGTTGAGTTTGAGTTGTGTTTGTGTTTGTTGTTCTGTTCTACTTCTTTTTATTCAAGATGATATTTTAAAAAAGGAATTTAGTTTTGTTTTTTTAAAAAGGGTTAAACAATGAAATAAGGGTTATATATGCGTGTGTGTGTTGTTTAAATTGGGGTTGGTTGGAATTTGCTATTATCCTTTGATAGAAATAATAGAAATAAAATATTGTTGTTGTTTTTTTCTACGGAGGATTTGCAGAAGACTGTTGTTGTTTTGGTGGTGTTCCTTCTGTTTTTAATTTTTTTGTTTTATTAAATTTATTTATTTATTATTTAGATTTTTTTTTTTGACACCAAATGACATTGTTGTACCCCAATTTCGAAATGTTGCAGAAATTCAATAATTTTCGCCAGGGGAAAACAGATCTACAAAAAGTATAATTCCACCGATAAGATTAAAAAGTTTAATTAAATTTATTTATTATTTTTTTTTTCCTATTAGAATCATATTAAGAATGAGAATTGAAAGAATACTAGAGATAAAGATATAACTTATAATTTAATATTAATATTAATATCTTAAAAGATATGTATATTTGATAAAAATGATGCAAACTTTGCATTACTGAATATCAAAACAGAAATGTATCGAAAATTGTGGCGATTTTCATTATCGGATACCATTTGCATTTTTGTGTCATGCTAATGTGTTAGTGGGCAGAAATAGCCTAGTTACATTTGATAATATTTTAAAGAGTATTTAACAATCATATTTATTTATTTATTATATTATAATATATTATATTTATTTAGACATTAGATTTTATAGTAATAATGATATAATTGTGATTGTAATAATGGTTGAGATGATTAAGGTGATTGGTGAAGTTGAAAGTTTGGTTGTAAACGAGATTTCGGATCCGCTGTTGTCTCCGGTAGTTGATGTTCCGGTCGTGGTTTGTGGACATCCGATGATGACGTTGGGCTTGGTGTAGGAGATGAATGTTGGGTCGTAAACAAGCTCGTTGGTGAAGTATGGTACGCGAATCTTGAATTGGGCCAATCCATTGTCATATTGCGCTGATGTATCGAGTACGCGTGCAAGACGTTGGTCAGCGATGATACGTCCAGAGAATTGGACGTAGAGAATTCAACGGGAGTGTCAAAGGTGAAAGATGGTGGGATTGCCAAAGAGGTGTGAGAGGTTACGTTGGGCGAGGTTGCCTGGCAGTTGTAGTCAAAGGTAGCTGGTGCGTTTCCTTGGTAGATGATTTGGAGTGAGTTAAGAACGCTTGCAAATTGCCATCCTCCGATGGTCACATTGTGCTTGACAGAGCTAGGCAATATTGGAATGGTTTCACCGGCAAAGTATGCGGTAGTTGCCTCACTGTACAAAGTGGTTTGGACGGTGACTACGACGTTGTTTATGCTGACTTGGTAGCTATTGGGTCCAATGTGTGTCCAATTGAATGGAGTGAGATCAAGTTGTCTAACAATCTTATTGTCTTTATCGACTTCAGCCAAAGAGGCAATACCAGAGTAAAAGGTTACGTTGTTGGGAAGCAAATAGGAGAAGCTAGTTGGGTAAACTGTTGCTGGAACTGTGGCATTGACTGAAATATCACAGAGGGCTCCAGCATATCCATCACTGCAAATGCAGTATCCTGCATTGCATTCTCCATGGACACATTTACCGTCGCAGTTGTACTGGTTGTAGAGGAATGCGTAGTTGTTGAATCCAGTGATTTGGTCGTTTGTAACTGTGACATTGAGTGCTCCTTGACTGTCGCTGACACTTCCATTGAAGATACATTGCAAAATCGAGGAGGAAACAACAGTTGGTTGGGTACAGGGTTGTCCTCCAATTGTGGCGGTTGTTGGTGCAACAAAGTAGGATCCATAGATGGATACTACACTTGATTGACCAAGGTATGATGATGAAAGCAGATCCGACTATTGGTGGAAGTGAGTTGTAAAGGTTAGTCAACAAAATAGCTTCCTTCGAGTCAATGGTAACAGAGACCAATCCCTGGTATATGGACTTGGCTCCGAGAGTACAGTTGAGAGAGTTGGATGAAGTGGATGATTTGAAAGTGCATGTTTGTGATCCAACAGAGATGACCAAAGTAGTATCGGAGCTATCAGTACGTTTGGTGTTAAGATATTGTCCTTTGATGACAAGTTCTCCACCAGTGGCGTAGAGCTGAGTGAATTCAGTAATGATTGGAGTGACATAGAAGTAGATAAGTGCTTGTTGACCATCGACTTCAAATGAAATGGTTCCAGATTGATAGGAGTTTGGAAGTTGGAATACTACTTGGGATTGAGCAACACTTAGTGTGGTCATTCCAGTTGGTGGTTGGATAACAGCTGGATTAGCACCAAAGTTGCTACCAAAGATAGTGATTTGGGTTCCATCTTGAATGATGGTACCGTTTGTGGTAGGAGCATCATATGAGAACTCAATGGAGGCAGATCTTCCGTCAATGCTAATAATGAATGGGAGATTAACACCAGTTCCAGCTGGTACAGCGATGATCTTGGAATTATGAGAGTTGTCCGAGAATACTTGGCAAACTAAACCATCTACAGTAGCAGTGAAAGTGGTTTCAGTGAGTTCTCCACGATAGGAGTTGAGGAAAGCACCAAAAATGGTGACATTGGAACCAACAGTGGATGAGAATGTGATCGATGAAATGATTGGGTATAATTTAGTGAGGATACCATTGGAGGTACGAGAGTTGAGGGTGACTGATACAAAGTCGTTGACTTGACCTTCTGGGACATCAAGAATGATAGTGTTTTCGGTTGTTTCAGCGAAAGTGGTGTATTGGGTGCTACCAAAGTTAACGATGGTTTGCAATCCACTAGCAAACATGTTGGAACCAGTGATGTTGATTCTGTTGTTGGGATCAACTGAGACCGAGAGGAGTAAAGGAGCGCCATAACTATATTGAATAGTTCCACTTAATCCATCAATTGTGACTTGGAGTGTAAGGTTGACACCATTTCCTGGTGGTACAGTACAGGTGAGGTATGAAGAATCAGAGTCAGTGAATCTGTTGATATTGCTACAGTCGGTGGCTGGTAAGATGGTTACAGAAACTGACGTGGCGGTTCCATTGTAGTTATGGGTATTCAAGAAGTGTCCACCAATAGTAATTATACCTCCCGAGATTGGAGCAGAAGAAACAGTGTTAAGAATTGGAGACAGTTGATAAGTAATGGGGAGAGATTCTTGACCGTCAACATTGATTAGAAGTGGACCATTAAGGGCAAATGGAGGGATGTCAACCTCGAAAGACTCAGGAGTGAAAGAGATAATTCTGGTGGCTACATTTGTGAGTTGTCCAAAAGTTGCAACGATATTGGTTGCATTGTTTCCAATGTTGGTTCCATGGAAAGTTCCAATCATACCATTTTGGGTGAATTGAGTTAAAGTTGGGGCTTGGTAGGCAAATGTGAATGGATTGGATGACACACTGTCAATTGCAACTACAGCAGATCTGTAGAGACCACTACCAGCCGGAGCAGTACAACTCAATGATGTTGAAGAAATTGGGTTGACATTTGTACAAGCACCATTATCAAAGTTAACTGCAATGGAAAGGTCATCCCCAGCAAAATTTTTGGTGCTGAGGAAATCACCCGAAATGGATATTACTCCACCAACTGTTGGAGGTCTCTGTACTAGTGTGATGATTGGTGTCAATGCAAAGTAGAATGAATTTGATGGCTCACTAACTGTGACAATAATATCATCACTTAATGAAGATGGAGGAATGTTGGTAATAATTTGGGAGTCGGAAATGGAAATCGGTTGGTAGGTTTGTTCCACAGAACAAAATGCTTGCCGAAGATTTTCCAAAGTTGAATCCAGTGATAGTAATTTGGAGGGCAGTTGGATTTTGAGTGATTGCAGTTATGAATGGAGGGAGATAGCTGAAGAGTCCTTCACCAGAGACACTGTCAATGGTTACTTTAATTGGAAGATTAATTCCAGTTCCGCTTGGAGCAATGCATTGGATGACGGTATTTGAGATGGTAAAGGCAACATTGGTACATGGATAAATATCATTAATCTGTACTGAATATTGTAAGACTCTACCATTATAATCCTTTTGATTGAAGAAATTACCAGTGATTTCAATCAAACCTCCGGTTGTGTTGGTTCTAGTAACAAAGTTGATGACT
This sequence comes from Heterostelium multicystogenum, assembly GCA_003667245.1. NCBI lineage: Eukaryota > Evosea > Eumycetozoa > Acytosteliales > Acytosteliaceae > Heterostelium > Heterostelium multicystogenum. Next base: position 113,332 of record RCNN01000001.1, on the reverse strand, counting down.
GGCACCAATTGGAAAAATTGAGATTGGGTTGTCAATCCATCAACAGTGACAAAGAGATTACCATTCACCAAATCTGTTGGAAGAGTAGCAATGATTGTTGTTCCACTTATGACTTGATCAGCTTTAATTGTATTGCCTGAAATAGTGAGGAATACTTTGTTTGCATCAAGACCAAAATTAAATCCTGAGATAGTTATAGATGTATTTTGTTGTTGAATATTTGTAATTGTTGGCATAGCTGCAGTGAGTGCAGCATCATCTGAAGTATATCCATCAGAAGTAACAGCAATAGTGTGGTTACCGGTAATGGCTGGAACATCACAAATGATACTGGTTGGAGTATTTGAAGGTTGAGAACAGGACAAAGTATTGGTTCCGTCGACTGCAACAGAAACAACAGCATTACTTCCATTGAGACGAAGGAAGCTGAGGAAAGAACCTGAGATAGTAACCTGAGAGGTAGTGGTGGTAGAGGGAGCTGGAGATACGGTGTCGATAATTGGTTTCAAATAAAGATCATATACATTGCTGAATACTCCACTGGTTACTGAGATTGAAAATCCTCCATTTCTCATGGATGGTGGACATTTGGTAGTAATTTTCTGAGGATCTCCTTGAACTGAAACAGTATCGATTGATGTGTTTTGGATTGTGGTAATTGCAGTGGAGAAACCGAATCCAGTACCATAGACATTGATTCTATTTTTTTCTTGGACAATGGATGTAATTATTGGTGGAGCATAGGCGTATGTGTAGGTTGTAGATTGACCGTTGACATTAAGCTTGAAGAGGAGACTGTATCCAACCCCATTTGGAAGTGTGCAGATGAATGCAGTGTGGGGAATGTATACTTGTAGATTGGTACATGGCTTTTCCAATCCACCAACAAATAATGTGGCCGATACATTAATAATACTTGGTCCGAATTGAGTTCCGTAGATTGTAACTGGACCACCAAAGGAGGTCAATTGAGGAGTCATGTTAGTGATTGTAGGAGGTTTGAAATTGATGATAGCATTATTGAGTGTAAAGAGGTTTTCGATATTGACTGACAACTGATTATTGAGACCAGTACCGGCAGGAACTTGGACGTTGAGAGTTGTAATATTGTATTGTTGAATGGAAGTATAGACACTGCCTTGGAAGGTAAAAGAACGGTTGGTAAGTGCAAATCCATTGGATCCTCCATTGGTAATTTGAATTAGACCACCCTGTGTGTCTAGCAAATAAGTTGCCAATGGACCTTGTGTTGCGTTGACACCATAGTAAACCATTTCACCAGACTTAGTCCAACTTACTCCATTGATATCAGGAGCATTGAGTGTAGTGTTAAGATAGAATGTGACAAAAGAAGTTGACCAACCAACACGACTTCCACCTGCTCCACAGAATACTAATGATGAGTTACATACACCACTGTTAAGGTTGAAAGCAATTAGACCATTGTTTGGACCTCCAAGGTTATTAATGACCAAGTTTCCGGAACTTAGAGTAATTCCTTGGAAAACATTTGTTGAGTTACCATTGGTCACAAAGTTAAACATATTAGAGATTAAGGATGCCTGGGTAGCCGAAGTTACTACACCATGATATCCAACATTTCCGTCAACCAAAATTGGTTTGCTAGCTGATATCATTGATTGTACCACAGCAAACTCATCTGGTAAAGTAACATCAGCTATTCTGATTACTCTCATTGTAGATGGATCATCTATAAATTATGATAAAATGATCATTAGTAAAATACAATATACTAGAGATTGTTACTACATACAGAATGGAATACGGCTAGTAGAGTAAACAAAGTTTGAACCACCAGTGGAAACGGTCAATGGTAAAAGGGTAGCAGTTCCACCATTGGAAGACTGACCAAGTTGACATGTGACAGCGGTGAATGGTATTAAAACTGAAACAGATGTACATGGTGAGTTTTGTACACCAGTGTAGACATTGATGTTGTTCGCAGTGCTGAAGAAATTTTGTCCGTACAAAGTGATGGTAGATCCTGCAGCTTGGGAATAAGAATAGATGGTCTGAACAAATGGGACTTGGTAGTGGAAGATGGCGTTAAATACTCTGTTATTATCTGTAATGGTAACATTCATTGGCTCAATTCCAGGATTAATATTTATGGTGATGGAAGCAGTAGCAACATTGGAAATGGAAGCATTGTAGGTATTCGAAGGAGTGGAAATGGTGACTCTTAAAGCTGTCATATTCCAAACGACATTATTTTCATTCATGATAAAGTTTCTGACATTTACACTTCCACCAATAGTGGAGGGTGGTGGGAAATATGGATCTGTTATTCCACCATATTCAATTAGATACCAACTGTTGGTGTACCATTGTTCATTTGTGAATTCATAGCGATTATTCACATTGGTAAGAGAGAGCAAGTTGTTAGAAGTAGTGGTCGATGGATATCCCTTGGCCCACTGGCAAACAGTATAGCAACGACCCAAAGCACCAGAATAAATACGGTCTCCATTCTCAACTCCAGAATTGTAGACAAAAGTCTCACCTGATAATCTCCAACCAGAAACAAACAGCTTTGAAGTTGCAGTTGCATTCTTGGTTCTCATAACAGTAGAGATGAATTCCAATTCCTCTGGTGTATTGATAACGGCCAAGTATCTAAACCAAGTAAAAGTTATTAGTAAAACTTTTATAAAACTAAAGTTTATACATACGCTCTTAGACCTTTATATCTAGCAACACTATTGATAATCCAGTTCAGGGTGGCATTGTATGAACCGGGTTGTGGGAATTGTTGCCACTGGTAGTAATGTCCATTTTGCGGATTATAAGTTTGTGAATAAGTTAATACTGTGCATAATGACAGTATTAAGGAAAACAATGAAATGGAAAGACTTAATTTCATTTCCAATATCACAGTTTTATTAAGGATTTGATTATATTAAATTTATAATAAATAAATAAATAATAAATAATATATGGATAATAAACAATCGAAGATTTATAGTATACTTTAGAAACTTCAATACATAAGAGGAAGGGATTAGTTTAAATAGAGAGATTTGGTCTGTTTGGGGAGGAATAGAACAATTGATTTTTCAATAGATATTTATCGGAGTTGGTTTTCAAGAGAGATTGAAAAATGGTATCCAAAAAATGGGCGATTATTCTCTGTAGTTATTTGATAGAACTCCTATCTCTTTGATGGTGATTAGAGTTATAAAACCTCGTATTTTAAAACATTTCTAGAGATCATGTAAATATCTAAAAAAAAACAATAACACCAATTAAAAAAAATAATAATTATTATTATTATTTTAGAATAATAAATAAAGAGCTCTCATTTGGGTAGTCATGACAATGATGAATCAAAATAGAAATTGATGTTTTGTTTAAACAGTTTGCTTCCTCTGATTAATCATATCTATTTATGTCCAACAAATTAAGGTGGTCCTTCAGTTTGTTGCCCTAGATTTTTTCAAAAAAATACTTTTTTGACCCTTAAAACCATCAAAAATGGTGTGTGTAACAATGTTGATCCCGATGCGTCAATGGGCATTCTGCGAAAATAACTGTTTGTGAAAATGTAATAGGAAATTTTATTTAATCAAAAAATTGAAAAAAAAAACAACATCAGACACGCTAAACAAAAAAGCATCGGTGTGCCTCTTTGTGGCAAGGAGAGACTGCAACTCGAAGAAGTTGATGCTTGTTTGCTTATATTCGTGCTGAGTCCAACTTGATAGGCAGAGAAACCTAAATTCAAGTCAGTGTCAATCGATATGCCTCCTTGACTTCTCTGGGCTGACGAGTTAGAGGGTGTCTCGTAGAATTTCACAGGAACACAATGTTGATCTGTCTCATCAGGACAAACTATGATAAGAGTTCCAACCTTGAGAGTTTGGTTTGGTGGGCATCTGTACCATTTTCCAGCAACTTTCACTTCGATTGATTCACCAACACACCTTTGTGGCCTGCACGCTGGGATGAGTTTGTCTTGAGTTGATTGTCCCTCGTAGTGTAAGAAGCATGCGCTGTCTGGTCCAAATGTTTCTCCATTGGCCATGGGTTTGTTATTTGGATCAAAACAGTAGTAAGATGAGTCGAGGTTATCGTAGACAGCACTAAATAAGCAATAGTCGAAGGTTTCTCCTCTTTGACAACCAACGTTTTTCTCTCGCCAATGTTGTTGGTGTACAGGCAGCGCTTGCTGATAGGTCGCCCAGGTTGATATACCGACAGCTAATCTTGTGGGTGTGCATGTTCTTTCATTATTCCTGTTCGTCCAATACCCTGGATAGTTCCAGTTCATTGGGCCACATGGCTCCAACGCAAATGAGCATCCTTTAGACTTTCCAAAAAGAAGAGGTTCTGCTTTGTGAGCATTGATAAGTCCATACCATCCAGAATCATAAAGCAGTGCTAAAGTCAGATTAGTAAGTGGAGCAACAGGCTGTCCGTATCCAATCATCAATTCGGTATTGAAGATGGTGGCTTTCCAATGGCTATTCCTCGTTCCATCACCTCCATTATTCTCTAGCTCGGCTCCTGGCATTTGATCACATCCGAAATGCGATCTTACAATGTGAAGTACATTAGGTGTTGCCAGATATGAATGTTGCACCTTAAAGATACCACCTGATGGGTTACTACCTCTCACTATGGTTTGTGGATTTATATTGGTCATATAAGGACGCCCTGTTTTTTCGATCGATAAAGTATTTAAAGAGATCATCACTGAAACCAAGGGCATGTGTTGCTTCATGGAGGCCAGCTCTTAAAAACAGTTGCCATTGTGTTTGATGAGACACGAGATACTGAGGGTTGGCAAATGAAAAAAATACTTCTGGATTGATATTAATAAATCCAGCATAGGGTCGGTTGTTTTCTGAATCCAAAAGACAAGCTGAAGCATAGGCATTTACGTTGGGTACACCTATGGGGTGAGCAGTAACATACATCATATAGTCTCCATAGAATCCATTGCTTACATCCAGCAGAAATTGCTCTCTTCCACAAATCGAAGGTTGGCGGTATGGTTGAGCTGGATAATAGAGTGGACCAGTGACTGTTAAGTGTCTCTCGAAAGTACTTGAGATAAAAGGCAACACAGTATTGGTTATGAGAGCAATCAATTCGTTAGTCAGGATATCCTGTGGCCGACAAGTGACAATAGTATTACTAAAAGTAATTTTAACCCTCTGTCCAACATATCTACATGTAGACCTTTCAGTAAAGGACGAAAGAAAAGTTGTGTTGAATACGATCCTAATTGGATGTGTGGTAATAGTCTGACCTTTTTTCTCGTTGGCAGACATGATGTCTCTTCTATTAAATGGCACACCATCTTTTGTTTCCAGTTTTACTGGATGATCATGATCGTGGTTGTGTTTAATTTGATGATGTATACAATTATGGTAGCTGTGCTCGTTCGTCTTGCTACTATGGATTTCACCATTGTAGCCCTCTGCCAAAACATTCAGAGCGTCTATATAATTCTCTAGAAAAGGCTTGGCAAATTCCACAGATTCATAATTCTCTATATTTCCATGACAAACTAAACATATAAATAGTATATATAAAACTGTTAGTAATTTTAATATAGACATTTTAAAATAATAATAATTGGTAAAGTAGTAGTTGGATCAAAGATATATAGCTTAAACCAAGTTTAGACATGTAATTTAAGATTACCGTCGTTCCATTCATTTGTAGACACAAATGGAAGACAATCAATCAATAGGGATTTTCTTTGTATACCAGAAACTATACATCAACAATCTATTTACAAATGGTATACCAACAATCTTTTTGAAAACCAAATTTAGATAGATATTATATTTTGTTAAAGCACGTCTAAAAATGATAATATCTCCTACAGGTAACAGTATTGGCGATTCTTATGGAACTATATTATCATACACCACATTGGCATTCACACCATTTCAAAATAGATGATAATTTTAGATTATCATCTACCCACCATACCAAAACATGAGGGTAGATACAGATATACAATCATTTGATTGATTAATTGATTGATTGATTTATCTATATTTGGAAATTAATCAATCAATTAATCAATCATGTAATTAATAAAATTAATTTTTTGAAAATTATTAATAATATAAGTATAATTATAATTTTGGTTTAGTAATAAATAAAACATGTATATTTCATGATCCAGTTTCTGAAATGATGATGGAGTATAATAATATATGGATTGAAACTGAGTACTGATCCTGGATAGCTAGATGGTTAGCTTGCTATATATTTGTTTCCAGTCAACTTTTGATTTGATAGAATGTAGCTAATGGTTGACTACTTTTGTGCTATAATTTGTTGTCGTAGTAGTTGTTGGTTTATCTGATTCTATTAGAGATGCTGAAATGGAGATAGTTGCCTCCATTGCGGAAATTGCTCTCGAATCTTCTAGTTGTTCTTTTATATCTTTCTCCCATTGATCTTTATATTTTTGATAAATCATCATAGACGCTATCGCATCCTCTTGAGCTGTGTGAAATTTTCTTTGTATTACCATTCCAAGATGTTGTTTGGTTAGCTCTTTCAATGAGCGTGGAAACAATCTTCTTTCTACAACCAACTCCTCGGCAGCTTCTGGAGACAAACTAATAACTTCCTGTGCAGAAACTAAATTTTTTTCGTTTTATAGATATACTCCTTTCGCTCATCAGTGGTGGATACAGATGGCTGTCTCTGACAAACTGCTGATCGCATTGAAAATTTAATACACTGAAATCTTTGGACAGGTTGTGCCCAACAATTATTTTGCCTGTCAGTATTCTTGCAACATCCTTTTGTACTTTAGAGACTGGCGGTGCTCGCTCGAGCTTACTCTCGTTCAAACCAGACCAATAAGTCCTATAGTCAGAGATATTTTCAGCTTTTGCAAAGCTCTTATATATAGTATGTCCATATTGATTCACTATACAGACGCTTCCGAGCGCATCTCTCTTTTTATTGTGCGCATCGATTACCTCTACCATTTCACAATCTATCGCAACAATTGGTGTTATTCTATTGTTGTGAGCATTATATTGAATTTGATTATAATCAATTTTATAAGAGATAAGTTAGTTGTCTTTCATATGATAGGATGCAGTTAATCAATAATCTTACGATCTATCAAAGTTGTTTTGATCTAAGATCAAAAACCGACGGATATTTGTTGATGTTGTTGTTGCTGGTATTGAGACTGAGTTGGGTCTTTCTAAACCATTCATTCATTCATTTCAATAACAATAATAATCAATTAGTATAAACAAATGTTATCATAACCTATCTAAGAATATTCTTACAATGTACATAATAATAATATTATATTATTTATCAAAGATAGATATTTTTTGTAATAAAAATAAAATTCGTTTTTCAAAAATTTGTGAACAAGGTGTGGAATAGAAACCATAATAAATTGTCGGACAATTTCTTTGTTCATTTACAAACTTAATTTTTTGAGACAAGTCTGGTGTAAATGCATGGTGCGCCAAGATAACAATACAATTAGTTTTTAGTTAGTTTTTAGAATTGAGTTTTGTTAATAATGAAAGTTATAGTTTATTCTTCATCGGATGAAGGTGGTTCATCGACTAAATCAGGTAAAACATCATCTTCATCATCTTCATCATCTCCAACTTCTTCTTCTTTTGTAGCAGTTTTGCTAGTTGTTGTTGGTTTGTTTACTGTTGAAATGCTGGTTGTGGATTTAGTTGTAGTTGGTTTGTTACTGAAAAGAAGATTGGTCGAATAAATTAGTTTTCATGGTACCCAATAAACTGGTTGTTCCTTTCTTCTCGTCTTGTTTGTTATCTACTTTGCGTTCTTCATCTCCATCATCTTCATCATCTTCATTTTCACTATCATCGTCTTCATCTCCTTCGTTATTTTCGTCAGATAGATCATTCAAAAGAAATGGTCTAATTTCTCTTTATCACCATCTTCATTTTCTTCGGCTTTCTTCAATCGTCGTCGTCGTCTTCTACATTGTTGTTATCTTGCATTTGTTGCTGGTAGTTTGATGATTCAATTTGTTCGAAGGTCTTCATGAAATCATCTTGTTGGTTGACTTTTGATAGTGAATGGCTGCTGTTGCTGCTGCTGCTGCTGCTAAGTTGTAACAATGAAATGGTGGTCATTGGAGGTGCTTGTAAAATTTGGTACTTGTGGGTGAATCAGTGATTGTGAGACAGCCAAGGCCTTAGTGCACTTGGAGCGTACCTTGGGGTGTTCATCATTCATTCCGATGCTGAGAAGTCTCAATGCGTAGGGGAGCACTGGTGGTAGTGAGCTGATTGGACGCATAACACTGGCGCCTAAGCTACCGTAGAGAGCTGCACGATACTTGAAGTTAGCAAAGCTAGAGTCTTGGTAGGTGGCACTTTGTCTCTTAGTTTGTTGTAAATACTGGCATTGAAGTAGCAAAGATAATACAGTCTGGTCCAATTCAAATCTAATTATATTACCATTGTTGGTGCTGCTGTTGGTATTGTATTGTTGTTGCTGTTTGCACTGTTGATGGCCAAAGCAACTGCCACAATAGAGCAATACTCTAAGCAATGGTTTGAGCAGCAAGTGTTCTAATTTCGTTGGCAATTGGATTATGTAGGTGAGTTGCATCGACATTGTCGATGGTTGATGTGGTGGCAGTGTTGTTGTTTGCGATGTTTGGTGCAGTGCTGTTGTTGTTGTTGTTTCCTTGTTTCTTCTTTCCGGTTGACATTGGAATGGCATTTACTTGTTGTTCTGGTATGAAAGGTTGGACGTCTTTGATTAAGAGTGGTGCAAGTGGCACAACGAGATATTCGGTGCAAGCTGATCCAAGCGACTCGATAGTATCCAGTACACATCTGTAGACCTGAATCTGAATATGTGAGTTTGAGTAGGGTTTCTCTCAGTCTAAGTGGACGCAGCAGTAGTGATGAAATTGTACGTGAATAAGGTAGCAATGCCTTTCTGAAGCTTTGTACTAGTACAGATATCAGTTGGTAGCAATGTTGATGTAGATGGCTGACTACTGCAATCAATTGTGAATATACAATATCCTAGGTAAGAGTGTTAGGAGTTAGATATTTCTGTTCAATGATTTGTTAGGTACATAGACAACATACAGAATGGTCAATCTTTGATCTGATTTGAGCGAATCCAATGTTTAAGATACGGCAGATCAATTTAATGATTGGGTCAATTGGAACTGCACATGGCGATTGTGAAATGGATGTGAGGATGGCAATGAGACATTGTTTGTAGACCTGAAAAGGCTTGGAGTCGATGTTGGGTGTGCATCAATTGTGTGGTGCTTGTGGCAACTTGGGAAGCTCAACATTAGCAAGATGATTCAGTTGTGTGAGAATGGCATCTTCTCCACTTCCGATCTTGTTGGATGCTGGCATAACTACTGCTTTTGGAATATCTGAGTTGCTTGCTCCTGTCTTTGGGGCTTCTTCAATACCCTGATAGAATACACTCACATTACGGTGCATTTCAATCAAAATACGCTGTACAGATACATCCCAATAGAGATCGGAACTAGCCAAACTAACACACAAGGAAAGAGAGCTGATAAGTGATGCTGCACACTCTTGGATCTTGCTGTCTTGATTGAGGAGTAGTGGATACACCATGGATTCTGTACGAGCCAAGTATGGACGCATCGCACTTGTCAAAGATACAAACAAAGTCTTCATGGCAACTAAACTGCTGATCTTTGATTGGTTATCGAATTGCTGCTGCTGTAATGAGAGTGTAAGAGTAGTGACGATCTGTTGGAGAGTGGCATTTACAACAATGGCACGACGCAAGTCGTTCCACTTTGATGCTTTTTTCAACTAGTAATGAAAGTGCCTTAATCGAAGCTGTGTAATCACGTGAATTCAATGCGAGCTCGCTGGTCTTGTTGTTGGTTGGTGGTGTTGACAATCCAGTGAGCACACGAGTCCACAGCTCAGTGTACTTGAGCATCAACTCATAATCGCAGACTCTGATAGTTTCAGTCAGCATGTAGAGAGCAAGAGTCAAGCGACTGTGTCCAACCTTGATCATAGCATTGATACGGTTAATCCACAGCTGAATAATCTTATCTTGAGAGTGGTCGGCCAAAACCGACTCTAAACAGTCTTGCTGGTGGAGAAGTGCAACTATATCTGGGATGTAGACATTGGCAATGTCTCCGGTCGAGTTATCGGCCAAGTATGAATCGATGACAGACTTGAGCAGCTGCACATTCAGAGTATTGTCCTTCTTCTCTACGACTTTCTCAGCTTTTCCAGCATTGATTTCCTCCTGAATCTGAGCGGCTGACTTTACTTTGGTAAACTCTCTTCTTGTTCTTATATTCCGACTCTTCTCTATCATTGAAATTAATAGAATCAGCTAGTCTTTTCATTCTTATTCTTTTTATATTATTATAATTGTACTAAAAAAGAATAGATGATAGATTTAGAAACTAAATTTTCATTTTGTTTTCGTTCGTTTTTTTTGTAGCAATTTTTTTGATCAAAAATTTAATTTAATTTTATTTATATTGTTTTTTTTTGCAATTTGGGCAATAAGTTCCTATTAGGGGGAGGGAGTACATAAAGTTAGGTTGGTTGTATCCTATCTGTATGTTTAGACAATTGGGTATGAAGCACTTGAAGCAATACCACAGTTGTTCTTTCTGTCCTTTGACATGAAGATGAATCCCTTCTCACCCCAGTTGGTTCCCCAGGAGTTCTTGACGATCCAGTAGTTGCTGGAATCATCGTTGACTGGTACCTTTACACGTACTTGTGATCCCTTATGGATTCTGGAATTTTCGTCGGATGATGGTGGGGTTCCAGAACCGTATCCTACAACCAAGACACCGTGGTCAAGGTCGACCGATGAGCATTGTGGCTCGTAGTAGATACCGTGTGAGTAGAGTTGGAAGGAGTTGTGTGAGGCATCAATGGCAACAGAGACTGGACCGGCATTCTTGACAGCATCCTCCAAATCACTCTCGGAACCTGCAGTGATGTTCTTGTAGGTAGAGATGGTTGCACCACTGTTGGCTTTGTTATAGTTACATTTTGGTCCATTGGAAGCAGTGTATGGGTATGATGTTTCAGTATCAATACCACCGTTGGAGATGATGTATTCAAAAGCAAAGTCCATTAGACCACCATTGCAACCCATATTTCCCTCAGGTGTAGAACAGTCGACCAAGTTTTGTTCGGACAAAGTAACCATGTTTCCGGTTTTAATGGCATGAGCACCTTCAACTGATCCAGTTGTTGAGAATGACCAACATGAACCACATTGTCCCTAAAAAACAATTATACATTAGTTAATGTCTTTTAAACACATTGTTTGTAATAGGTATGTTACATACTTGATCTTTTACATGGGATACAGCTCCTTTTTGTCTCCAATCAACTGTGGCAGAATCATCAAATACATTTCTTAAGTTTGAAGACTCATGGTTTCCAGGAGTTCCAATGATGGCCTTCTTGTGGGTTCCCAAGTAAATCTTACGATATTCGTCGTTGGTGAGATCAGCCAAGTGATTCAAGCCAAGTACGGTTGCGGAGTTCTTTGAGTTCCATCTGTGGACAAAGTCCATGTTACCCTTGAAAATATTATATCTCTTCTTAAATTCCAATGCCTCGTATTTCTTCTCGAAACGAAGAATCCAATTTTCAAACTCGTTTCTATATTCATCTTCGCTAAACAAGAATGCATTGGAAATGGCAATAATACCAAATACTAATAATAATATATTTATATATCTATTCATCTCTATCTATCTATATATCTATCTATATATCTCAAGATATTTTATGTTTTAATTAAAATATATTTATATATTGGAAATAAAATAATAGGTGTGTAAATTAAAATTGGATAAAATAATTAAAATATGATATATATAATTATGGAGTGAACGAGTGAGTGAATGGAGTGATCAGTAAAAGTACTATCCCAATATGTAAATTTTAGTTGGTAAAAATGAAAATGGATGATGTTAATATAACAACAAAAGGAAACAGATAAAATTAAAATATTTATGTATCTATCTACCTATCTATATGTTACTATATTACAAAGTAGTAATTTAAATTATAATTGGAAATGGATATGATGATGATGATTTTATCCTTTTTATAATGGATTATTGTTTTGTTTTTGTTTTATTGTTTTTATTTTTTTGTTTCTTTTTTGGCTCGAAATATAGATGGATGGTTCCAGATGGATATTTAATCATGAAAAAAAAGGTTATGATGGATGCGTTCATGAAAGAATGGATAGGAAGGTGGTGGGTAGTTGGTTGGTTGGTTAGTTGATTGGTATTGAAAATAAAGGTGAAGATTTTTATTGTAATATTTGCATACCACTACTCTCCAATCTATAAAGATTAGATTGAGGTGTGGGTCATCTATGGCAACATCCATTTATCATCAACCTACATATATATATATTAATACAAATACATCGAACATAATAAACCACACTTTGCCCACCAACCAATAATTGATTTTCAAATTTCACACTAACCAATAAAAAAACATTGAATTCAATATAGGTTTGCTTTGTGTCATGTGGGGTATTCCAAATGGAGTGCAATCATAGGCAAAATTAATAATTAAATTTGACAGTTCTGATGATGTTGTGGTACACCTCGAAAAGATGTATCTCTATCATCAATATACCGTTGAAAATGAACAAAACAAATAAATAGTCAGTGATGTGGAAAAGTTTAAATAATATTCTTTCGAATGTTCTCTTTTGTTTAATTTTAGTTTTAAAACTAAAATTTAACTTTACACCTTCAAATAGTTAGTGTATTGTTGAGAGGTGTATCACCTTTCTTTAAGTTATAACAAAGTTGGATAATAGTAAGAGTAATCTAAAGAAAATTATTCTTTAATTTTCCACTTTTATCTTTAAAGATGGATGGAACTTAATGGAACACAAATGAAAAATATTAAAAATAATTGGTACTCCTTTTTTTAAAAAAAGAAGAAAGAAATATTATTTGTTTAACAAATATAAATATAAGATGTTTATTACCTTCAAATAACATTATGGAAACTACTTTTCATGAACTGTATTGTTTACATTAAGTTAAGAATACCCATCATCATTTACATCTAATTAGCCGATTGTTGAACAAAAAGAGAGCAACAAATAGTTTTTTCTTTAGACATTTATTAATATCAATATTATTAATAATATTTATTAAGAAATATATATATATGTTTGAATATATAAATGTGTTATGGGTATACATCGTATTAAATTGATTAAATTGGTAGCTCATCTTGGTTTTTGGGGATCATCTAATAATAAATATTGAATCAATTTGATATTAATAAATTTGAGATTAAATTGTGAACATCCATTATTTATAAATGAACTTACATTTAACATTGATATTGTATTCTTTGATTCAAATTGTAAATCTTTGACGAATTTGTGGAAGAATATGAAGTAAAGCAAGATGTAGCCAACCGAAAATACTGTTGCAATTACAATGGAAGAGATGTAACAAGTTCGAACCTGATCTAAAAGCTCAAAACCAATCGTATAGGCATAGATGTCACTACCATCATAGAGATCAGACTTTGCTTCCATTTTAATGTATCCCCAGTAGTAGTTGCTGCCCGTAAGCTTAGTTGCGTTGGTCTCTACCGAGAGATTCATCGCTGAGTCTAGATAGAATTCGAGGGTAGCCTCAAGACCCTGCGATATGATGTCGTAGTAGGTGTCTCCGGGCTTTAGACAGGGCTCCAGCTTGCGCAGACAGTCATGTGTGTTGTAGTAATAGTCGGGTCCAGTCATCTTTGTGCTGCTACGCCACTTCTTCAGCTCTTGTTGGTCATTCCTCATTGATATCACTGAATCTTTGATAGATTCTTGCATGTAGGGTCGTTGTTTTGGATTGTAGATGATCTCTTGAGCGTAGTATAGAATCATTCTAAGGTATGCGGCTTGTCCTTCTGCCAAATAGACTTCTCTTGCTTTCAGTCTGATCTGACTGACCTGACCAGAGGTCGACAGGAGCAGAGCTATAATCATGCAAACTACTATAATCTCGGCAATGATATATCGTAAATGCATTCTCTTTAGCATCTTTTCTATTCATCTCCTTTAGTATGTCTTTTCCTTTCTTCCTTTCCTCTGCTTCCTCCTCTTTTGACGCACCGTTGTTGCTAGCATTGCTATTGATGCTGTGGCGTGGATTGCCTCCAACACCAAACTTTGAGAAGAATATAGCTAAACTATTCCTTCTCTGTGTCTGTAGATGTGGAAGTTTAATAGCTTCTTCTCCTGCTTCACCACCTGCCAATTCACTTGCGGTAGTTGGAGTTGCAAAAGAAATAGTCTTTCTTGGAGTATTTATGTTCAGGTCTGTAGTTGCGTGGGCGTTACCATCCGACGAGTCAATCATTGTTGGTGTCTCAAAAGTGCCTTGGTCCTGTTGATTCTGCTGCTTAAGCTCATTCTCAAGTAGGTACAGCTTCTTTAGACTGGCAGCCGCCATCCTCTCGGCTATCTGCTTGGGAACATCTTGGAAGGTTCCGAGAATATCTATCTTCTTCTTTGCAATGGTATTGACCACTGGAACGATAAAGATCAAGTTGAATACAACAATGATGACAATAACAGCAATTGTAATACCAATGTTGACAATCATGAGAACCTCCATGAGTTTCTGAGTGTTGGTCAACCACTTGCCAAAGAGTTGCCATTAGAGAGATCGCCAAATTCTTGGTATTGTCGGTGATCCATTTGAAGACATTGTCTTTGTTTGAAATCGAGCTTTGCCAGAAAGTATCATTCGGTTGGAACTTTGACATGTTGATACCCAGGGAAACACGCTCTGGTATCATATCGTAGACTGAGTACATGGCAGAGTCTACAAAGTTTCCATTGGCATCCTCAGTGTAGGTCTGAATGTTCTTCTCATGATAGAAGTCATACATGGTCGAGCCTTCCTTAATCTTGTACTTGGTTGTGTTGAATGTATTAAGTGGATATATACTTGAACCCGTATCCATACCCCATGTTACAGGATGACCTGTTACTAGCTTGTAGTGATCTCTGTCATAGTTGGCAATGGTCTTTTTCACCAAGGTATATTGCATTGTGGAGGTTTAGAAGTTGTACAGATCTTCTTTCCAGAGTAAGAGATTGGTTGAGTGCCGAATTGTACAGCTTAGGGTCTGTTGTATTCTTCTGATAGGCTTGAGCTGCAACTTGTGATGATCGCAAGTAGTATGCGATGTTACTTGCTGTTACCACATAGCTTCCAGTGATACGAAGACGCATGACCTCATACTTGGTATCTTCCAATCTTACATAGAGATGGGCGAATACTGACATTGTGCTGACAATAAATATAATTGTAGCAATAATAAGGACAATGCTCAATCTACGAATAGGCTCATTCTCCTTCTTCATAGCTTGCTCCATCTTTGTCTCGACTTGTATAGGTGCAATATTACTATCTGCGCCTGCTGGTGCAGCAAATCCCATAGATTTCATTGAAGGACTGCTATCATTACTTGCCAAAACAGTCATCTCAATATGTTGCTTCGAATTCGAGCGATTGCTTCCACTGGAGCTCGAGTTACTACTGTTCGATGATGTTCTATGGAAGCTGGTTTGTATCACTGGATAGTCTGGTAGATTCTCGAGTGTCGACTCCTCCTCGCCAAGATTAACTCCTTGTACTCCAGAGTGGTTGAGGGTGTTTGTGCTTGCATCTTTGTTGAACAACGAGTGTACAGAGTCTTTCTTTTCTAGTACAGTTCCATCCAGACTCAACGCAGAAGGAATGAGTGGAGGATGACTCAAAAGTGACTGCTCTTCTTCAATCTTAGCTGCTCTTTCCAGTAGCTCCAATGATGCTTCTTTGTCATGCATCACATCTTCAACGAATATGGCATAGTCACGCATAATACGACTAGAGTTTGGGTGCATTTCCAATAATCTCTTATAATATCCATTGGCTTTGTTTTCATGCTTTGAAATCTGTGCACCTTGTCTGGACAACACTGAAAATTGTCTCGCACTCTTGGAAGCCGCAATTGTCCAGAACTTATTTGTGGCGCGCAGTGCTGCGATATGGTATTTTCTGGAAAGAGAACACAAACGTTTGAACTCGACATAAACCATGAAGTCCTTGAAATTTTCCACCGGCACCAACACCGCTAGCCTCATTGGCACGCTCACGAGCACGCTCCTGATGGTACACGAAAAAGTGGATATCCCACATTGGATTGGTGGCCTTTAGTTTCTCTAGGATTACATGTGATTGAGCCTGATCGTTTTTATGTATTTTGAGGAAATAACAATAGGATTTCAGAATATTCGATGAATTTGGCTCATGTTTCAAAGCATACTGGTATAGCTCATTCATTATTTCAATGCCTTTCTCTCTTTCTAACACTGATTTTTCATCAGTAGCATTTGGATCGCCAATCAAATATCTTGAAACTATCTCATAGTCATCATTCCACAAAAACGTCTTCCAATTTTCTTTATCCTGTTTAAACTCTTCAACTCTTTTCAAAAGATGCTTCTTTCTCCAATCTAAAGTGTATTTAAAGTTAGTTATTGACCAACGAGTTACCAGATCAACTGTGACGAACTTACCAATAATTGCGGCACCCATAAAAAACGATGGTATGAATCCAATAAAAAATACATAGAGAATATGATTGTTTGCTATATTGTTAATTCTAATAATGATTAATAAACAAACTGATGCATATAATGTCATGGAAATTAATGCTGTTCTCTGTAGAAACAATAATATCAGTAAGATATGATTGTTGTATTATGAAATTGATATAATTAACTTACAAATTGATTCATTCTATGATTGTAGAATGGCATCATTAGAATGGATAATGCATAAACAATAAGTAAAGAAAAGAATAGAATAATTCCAAGTGCAATATAGGATTGGTAAGCAAGCTGGAATAATAATGTTAAGAATATCTTGAATCCAAGTAGGCAAACTTCGTATCTGGCATTCATTCTTGAAAATGTGTTGGTTACATGGGGATCCATTTCGAAATAAGTTGAACAAGTGATTGCTGCATATGGTATTAGAATGAGGAGTGAAATAATGGAAAAGACAATCGAGATGATATTTTGTGTACCATAGCAGCTGACATTTTGAGGGAAAGTGGATAATATTTCCACTGGAGCAATTGAAAGAGATCGACCATAGTGAAACAAGTGGAATTACAAGAAATGTAACCAAACCAGCAACAAAAATTCTTAGTGTCTTGATTGGCAGTATATAAGTAAAGTTCTTTCGATGAAAATGATAAGCCATAAACAATGTATTAAAAATGGCCAGGTAAAAGATAGCTTGGGATATCCAAAAAAAAAATGGTGAAAATCGGATAGGAAGATAATGGTGTTTGATTGATAATCATATATATTTTACTCATGAATCGTATTTCCTTTGGCCATGGAAAATAATCTCTATAAAATGAAAAACTAAGTAACTCTAAATCAATAGAATCGTTAAAATTTTAGTTCTGACTCAGTTTAATCTTAGATTGATTTGGCTTACCTATAAACTCGATGAAAGTGCTTATTATAATAAAAATTTTTGGAAAGATATTTCCGTCTACCATGGCATATAAAATACTGAATGCTCCATTTGTAGTGTAGTGCTTAATCCATGTAAGATAGGAGCTATCATCTGAAATTGAGGAGGTAAATGATTTTTCAGATGTACTGGTACCTGTTGCGCTTCCTGTTGCCATTTTGAATCCAAATACTACTCTAAAGTAGTCAATATATATGGTAAAATGCTATTTAATTTAAATAATATAAATTAATATTAATATGTCTATAGTTGGAAATGAATGAGGGATTGAATTGTAAATTTGAAGTAAATAGAAAAATGAAGATTTATTATTTCTTATTTCCTTAAGGAAATAGGTATAGATATGAAACTTACCCTATCTTAAGTTGTAAAATGTAATCTAGTTGAAGAGTCAATTTAAAATTAGATTTTGAAAATGTCTTCAGAATATTTAAAGATTAATATTACAATAGGATAAAAACAATATTCCAATTCCAAATATAATTTTAATGAAACCAATATTTATTAAAGTAATGTCAGCAACAACAATAAATCATCTCATTGTTGAGATCACCATTTATTGTTATTGTTAACTATTATATTAAAAAAAGTAGCCAAACCGAATCCCAAATCACAAAACTGAACCTAACAAACAATACATCAACATACCCAATGCAACAACTGTACCCTTATTGCTACTCTATTGATTTAATTGTATATCAAACACACTATCAAATATAACAGACACACAATCAAACATCTATAAAAGCTTTTAAGTGGCTGTCAGCTTATGATCATTTTATCTCCATCCATGGATATAGTTTGTTATTTGTTGAAAAATAAATATAGTAACTTCCAACCATCATATTAATTCAAGATTGTGTTGTAAAATTGGTTAGCATGGTGTGAGTGAGTGGCTGAGTTCAACTATTTTACACATTGATGGCAGTTTAAAATCGGGTTGGTTGTGTTTTGTTGGTGGTGGCTAATAATTTAAAACACTTGATATTATTGAAACGAACTCATCCGATTTAGTGTGATTCTGTGTAAATTAAACTTAACAATTGGTGTATGTATGTAGGAGTTACCAAATAATTTGTTTTTGTTTGCTTTTACTTTTTATTTATATTTAGGGCTTCTGTAGATTATTGAGATATACATATATAAACTAATTTGGTATCTATTTACTGCGATTGATTTATTGTCCTTAGTATGGTGTAAGGGATAATAATAATAATATTCAGAGATTAAGAAATAGTAAGTCTATTGAAGAAATGAATGTTTATGAGAAAGAGTTGATAAAAGATGTCAAAACCTAACACAATGCAAGCATGGCTTTATTTTGTTGCATCCATAGATTTAACTTGTTGAATTCTATTAAAATACAATAATATCATTAATGATTAAAATAAATAAAGTTTGACCTTTGAAAAAGGAACATAGTTTCAACTCTTTGGTTTGTTTGATAGCAATCGCAATCGACACGCTGATTGGCTATAAAACTTAGCTGAAATACTGTGACTGTTACATTGTACTACACAAACAAAACCAAGTCAATTCAAATTAAGCCTATGCTTGCTTAGAACTGAAGATCTCTCTCTAATGTGTAGATAAAAAACCACAACACATCCAAAACCATGAGTTTTCAAGTTAAAGTGATTATTTTGATCAAAAATGAAAATTACCTTTTGAGCATCTGATGAACCACCTCGCCCGCTTAGCTCCTGGGATTGTACCTCATGTTTGTGGAACACCTTTTCAAATGGTGTTATTTTTTTATTCATTCGATGATTTTACAGATCTATTATTTTGCATTTCGAAATCTATCCAATCAGAAGTGAGTTTCGTTGTTGAGGTTGTATTTGTGGGCGGACCCTCTCGAGTGAATGATCTAATTTTATTTTTTTGTGCAAACACATTATTAATGTGCTAAACTTTAAAGAAAGTATTAATGGTCATGGTTGGAGGAACCTCTGCTCTTCCATGCTCGACAAAAATCAATCATTTTAAACACTTTAATAATGGTCAGTTGATGTTTGAATGAATTGGAACATTATTCTTCCCACTTTTAAGTTATTTTTTCAGCAGCTATTCCACCTATAGTGTATATTTCCTTTATTTTGTTATCACCTCTACCCATAAGCTATCCTTCAATGAACAGATAGACACAAGATATTTTTTAAAATTATTATGATATTATCTTTTTAAAATAAAATTGGTGTTGGCTTGGTTATCAAAAGAACAATGGAGCAAATCTAAGTAGGCTAACCGTACTGTAGTCTGGTCTCTAGAGTGGATCTGCTATCATCATTGTTGTGTTGTTATTGTTGGTTCCCTCAACACTTCCCTGTTAAATAGTGTAAAGTTATTACTTGGCTTAAA
The DNA here is from genome assembly GCA_003667245.1 of Heterostelium multicystogenum. Classification (NCBI taxonomy): domain Eukaryota; phylum Evosea; class Eumycetozoa; order Acytosteliales; family Acytosteliaceae; genus Heterostelium; species Heterostelium multicystogenum. Next base: position 93,381 of record RCNN01000001.1, on the reverse strand, counting down.
TGTTTGAAGATTGATTTGCTTGTTAACAATGTATGGTTTGTTGAGAAGTGGAAGGTAAATGGCTGACTTGACATTGTCCCAAGAAGAGCTACCCACTACAAGCCATATTGAAATCGTCGATACCTTGTAGAGATATTGTTCATATTCTTCTGAGCACACCAGGTCAAACAAGTAGTTGAGATAGGTTGGCAGAGTTCCTTTGGTTATTGCCCAGAATATCTCTCGGGTTCCAAGGAGCTTTATATCTATTCGCTCTGGTGGGCACTTGTTTGGGGTCTGAAGGTTGGTATAAATATATTCGGCCACGTCAGAGAGACTGGTGGCAAGACTTGATAGTTCGAAAATGAGTTGTTTCGATGCACTTATGTTTAATGGTATTTCGTGGATTGATATCTTAGGGGAGATCTGTCTGATAGTTGCAAAATCTGTAGTTTGTATATGGAATTGTAATACTTGGTGCACATATATACTTGATTGGCATTGTTTCGTACCAAAAGTACATTGATACCTTCTTGCTAATTGTTTACAAAAGAATTCTTGGACATCTTGATTAGGAGTCAACAATAAATAGTCGATGTGAATTGACTTCAAGGTATTGCTATTCGATTGTACAATAGCTTTCAGATAATCAAGAGAGAAAGACTTGAACCTATTGATATCAACTTCTTTTTGATCTGGCTTACAGAGGAACTCTCTTTTGTCAGGAGGAAAATGTTTCAACAACTTGATTGCTTTAGGATGAGTAAGCGAAACATCATCGAACTTGATAGTTTCAAGCTTGGTAGCTTGCTGGTGGAAGTCAAGAAGGGTCTCTTGATCGGTCGACATGCAAATAGTTTGTGTAAGTGATCTCAGATTAGATAGACACGCTACCCTGTGAATAGGTGGCAGAAAAGCAATCTCGTAGTCATTGATATGTAAGGGCGGTGTCTTAAACAAACAGAATCTTGAGCCAATTGCAATTGGCGAGTGTATTTCAAGCCAATCAAATGCACTTTTACAAACAAAGTCCGATATCATATTGAATACCGACTGCGATACCCTAGGTACAACACCGATCTTCCACTTGAGAGGTACAGTCCTATCAATAAAGAACTTCCACAGAATGTTTTTAATGATATGATATGGCAAAGATTTTGTGGACTCTGCAATCCTATTCATATGGCCTTTGCTAGACCCAACATTGTCTATCTCCAAAATATCAATTAGAATCGGTGGCAAAGCTATCAATGACCATCGTTGAAATTGATACCAATTTGCCAATAGGGTCGAGTGGATTTCGTTAATGAACATGGCTTGTACAGGGGCATCTGCTTTACAGTAAAATTTCTCCAGCAACGGTGTCAAGTGGTTAAGGAACCCTAATTTCTCTTGCTCATTATATTTCTGAATGATTAGGACATTGCAGATATACTTGACTAATTCAATTGCGTATTGAATAACATTAATAGGTGGTTTTCGAACAGTTTTATCATGACCATTGCTATCAACTTTGCTACTACGCACGAGCTCAGCCGAATTCTTATTCTCCAGAAAAGTAAAATAGGCCTAGAATTGCATTTATATCTAGTTTTATGATTCGATTTAGTTGATTAATCCAAAGATCAATATATCCTTTGCTTATGATATTCCTAATTTCAATTTCTTTTCTTGTAATCTTCATTTCTAAATCTTGACCCCTTGATTATTGATGATCATCAAACTACAAAGTGTGTTTTAAAGCATCCACCTCACAAAAATTTCTTTTGGAAATTCTTGGTTTATTCCTCTATACCATTGATTTCAAATGAAACTATCTATTATTTCAATTGATCCAAGACTGTAGAGTTTATTAATTTGTGTTACTACATCATTGAAAACTAGTCGATTATTAAAAGTTGTCATTATTGGTCCAACTTTATCAGCTTTTTTTGGAGGAAGTGTAAATAATATTGACGATATATCTTTGGTACACCAGGTTATTTGTAAATATTTGTTAATGTTTTAATGCTTTTAATAAATTTTATTTAAGTGTTTGAATTCGTCTGGTATAAAGAACATTGGTCGGTAGTATTTGTACTCGAAACACTTGGAGAGCACTGCGAGTGAAGTCATCAAGCCAATGAATCCAACCAAGAAGTAGAGATTGCTTTTAGCTTTGCTAATATCGGATTTGTTTGGCAGGATGTCTGATAGGAATACAAAAATAAATGCAATGATCAATGCTGTGAATTCATTGAATAATGAGCAAGTGAATGGTCGTATTACAAAATAAAAGAGTGTTAGTCAATAGTAGAGTAGTTGTGGTTGGATTAAAACTTACATAATCCACCCATCAATGCACCTTCAATAACGGTTTGTGAACGAGTTCCCCTAGAGAAGTAGCTGATTTCATTTTGACCTCTAACTTCGAATAAAGGTGGCTTGTGAATGAATACATAAAAATATACCTGATAATACTGCACCTACAATGATCTAATTGAATGAATAGTAGAATGTATTAAGTAATGTTGATTCTAGAAATCTTTCAAGTTGTTCGAGAGCGATTCATACCATAGAAATGAATAGCCATAGGTTCTTGTTCGATCTGTTGTTGAGAAGTGTAAACAATATACGCAATGTCAATAAACCTAAACCAATTTTACCAAATGTATGTCCGTGCTTCTCAAAGAATGGTAAAACTACTTCAATCTAGAGGGAAAGTGGAAGATGAGATTAGTTAGCGTCGTTTGATAGGTAGTTCGGTGAGCTGCTTATCGATTGTATGATAGCTACATTGATGCCAGTTTGTTGGTTGATGTAGTCCGATAGTCTTTGCTTTGAGAAACTATCCATTCTGGTGAAGACATTCTTCAAGTTGAGTTCAGAGCTACCAGCTGGGAAGAAAGCGATGTGTGGAATGTTTTGAATCTGGAGCTGTCTAAAGAAATCTTGAGATTGTTCAAACTCCAATGTAACAATAAAGAGTGGATTCTCATCAAACTCTGGCGATTCCAAGTATTTTGCATAGGACAACAATGAATATCCTTTGATCTCATCCTTTAAGACACTGTCGTTATTGATTGATTGGTTTGATTGATTGATTGATGTATTGAGTAGTGGTCATAGCATGCAAGAGAATGATTTGGTTAGTTAGGCGCTCAATAGCGATTGAATAGTCATACACACCGGCAGATTTGACAACCATGTTGTGGATTGGTCGATGTGATGTAAGCCAAGATGTGGTATGGTCTATTTGGAATGGTGATGAACTTCTTGATTTGAGCGGAATCCAATTCGAGGATACCTTCTTTGTCCAATGCCAACTGCTTGAAGTCACGCAGTTTAGTTTGCAATGCCTTTGTTAGCTTGGGTGCTTCCTGTTGCTTCTCCAATGCATATGATGTAGAGAGCAACAAGCACAACACCAACAAAGAAACAACGCCCAGGGATGTCAATGATCTCGTACTATTCATATCTATCTCTGTCTGTCAACCAATCAATCAAACTAATTTATCTATCTATTAGTCATCAAACCAAAAATAAAGTCCAATTTAATATTAACAAGCACATCCCACCACCAAACCAAAAAAAGTCTTCATTTTTAATATCAACAAATTGATGATCACCACCCCCTTTTTTTGGAAAAAAAAGCATAATCAACAATGAAAGACTTCATTTGACCTTCTCCATCTAAGCCTCGAAACTATCACATCACTAATTTAGAAGAATAGATGTGTCTATGGTTCAAATTTAGAAAATTTAGATCAATATACTGAACTAAATACAACAATCATTCGTTCTAATAATAAAAGAATTTAAAATGTCGGGGCTTTTTAATAACACACAAATAGTGAAAGATAACAAGAGAAAAAATAAAAGAAAATGAATGAAATTTCATCTAAAAAAAGTAAAGTGATCATTAAAAAAATGTGAAGCAAATATCTCTTTTTTGCTATTAACTGGGACTTCTTCAAATTATTCTACTAATAAAGTACAAGAAAGTCGATTAGATTGATTACATTAAATGTTATTAAATCATTATTATTATAAATTGTTGTCATTTAGAATTTTTATATGTTCAAAAATGGAAGATAATGGTCTAACTATATTGGATAAACATAGTACTACTAATATCCATAATAGTAGTAATAGTAGTAATAGTAATAATAGTAGTAATAGTAATCCTATTAATAGTTATGGAAATAGTAATGATATTCTATTTAAAAGAATAATTAATTTTCAATATGTAAGAAATGAAATATTTAATTCAATTCCAACGATTCACAGTCAATTGAATAAAAAGAGTTATTCATGGACGAACCTGAAGAATTTTCCAAATCTTCTCATAAAATACAAATACTACAATGTGTTCTTTGAAAACCTCAATGTTCTGGTTGACCTTTATGATCGTGGAAAAATAGATCTCAATGCTAACTCGACTCCGGATACCTACAATTATGAGTATCGACCCCATAAAGAAGCAACTGGAAAAAAAGCCAAGGAGTTGGCTAATAAATACCTTAGGTATATCGATGCTCTGGAGCATCTGTTGGTATGGGGTGTAGGTCTGGGGCAGCTAGACCCTATCAAATTTATTGTAAGCAACTACGAGTTTTATATGGGAAAGCCTGTACGAGAGAAAGCTGTAGAAGCGGCAGCCAAATATGGACAACTAAGCATTATCAAGTATTTCGATTCACTCATCGAATGGAGACCATTTTTCAGCAAAGCCATCAATATTTCGACAGAGAATAGGCATTTTGATGTAGTACGATTTCTGGTCAAGAACAAATATAAGGTTGGCAATGCTATGGATATAGCTGCAGGTAAAGGATATCTGGAAATAGTCCAATTCCTACATTATAATTGCCCGGATGATGCTGGTTGTTCCCAGATTGCTATAAACAAAGCTGCTTTAAATGGACATTTGGGCGTAATTGAATTTCTTGTTCAGAATAGAACAGAGGGCTGTGATCATTATGCTGTGAACTGGGCGGCCACTGTTGGAAATCTTTCAATTATAAAATATCTACACTCCTACAAGATGGCTTTTTGTACCCCGGAAGCAATGAATATGGCAGCAACCAATGGATACTTGGGAGTTGTCAAGTATCTCCACCACCACCTGCAGGCAGTTTGTTATACTGATGCAATGGATGGTGCTGCAGCTAATGGACATTTGGAAGTCATCAAGTTTCTTGATACACACCGAACCGAAGGCTGCACTTCTTTTGCTGCAACTAGGGCATCAGCTAGCGGACATTTGGAGGTTGTCGAATATTTGCACCGAAACAATAAGGAATTTACAAATGATGCCATGTCACAGGCTGCCATCAACGGACATTTGGATGTGGTGGAGTTCTTGCACACCCACCGAACTGAGGGCTGCAGATTCGACACACTCTCACTTGTAGCAAAGAAAGGAAACCTTGAGATGGTGCAGTTCCTTCTCACTCTAAACCAAAACCTGGTCTGGTGATGCTATTGAATACGCCCTGGAAGGTCATCAATACGAGATCGCAGAGCTTCTCAACCACAGTGGCCAAACTGGCGGTATCAGTAATAGATACATAGAATCGATACTAAAGAGTGGTGATCTGGTAATGCTCAAATTCATTATTCAAAATCTGAACAAAACCAATCAAGTTCGGGACCTTCTTCCATCCTACATCATCAAGTATAAATCCAACAATACAGATTCGATAAGTACATACACATGGTTTACTTGTTAATCAATGAGAACCGATCAACTTCTCGAGTACCTGATGAACTATTAGATTAGTGGCTATAATGTACCCCCTCCTCCGCATTAACATCTAATCAACACTCATCAACCAAATCATCATATCAGATATATATAATCAACACATATTTTAACAACAAACACACCAACATTTTATTATGTGTGATATATCAAAGGTGTTATATGTTACAAAAATAAGTAAAAATGCTATACTATACTTCTTTATAGTCATAGCACTGCACTGTACTTCTTATTATTATTTTTGACATATTTATATATTGTTATTGTTATTTCTTATTGTTATTGTTATTGCTATTGTTATTGTTATTGTTATTGGGTTGATTTGATAGGGTTTAAGCATGCTGTACTTGTATTATTATTATTAACTGTATGAAGTTATTGAAGAAGTATGCTGATATTTAATGATCATCATTATGTTCCAAATAATAATAATAATATACTTTAAATAAATAATCATTAATATAATATTATATATATATTATTATTTAAAATATAATTAATAATCATACTTGTTCATTGTTTGTTATTGTTTTCATTGTATTTAATTAAGATCACAAGTTTTAATACTGTTAATATTGTTTGTTGTGTAATATTCTTGTATAGATATAATAATAATTAATAATAAATCAATCAATCAATCAATCATCAATTTATAAATAATGAAATATTTAGTTCTCCTACTGGTGTTGTTGGTTGTCAGTTCAAATGCTTTGGTGGCATAGACCCATTTCTGATGTCGCTTTGAAAGATATCGTACTTGACAACAATAAGAGTAGTAATCTAATGGTTGTAGTATTTACTTCTTCCAACCCAGAACACAAAGAATGTAAAGCTATCAATGATAAATTAATGGAATTGGCTAATCTACATAGTGATGCTACTTTTGTATATGCCGATGTAGACGAAATTAATGTAGGTTATTCAAAGATATATCGTATTCCTTAAAATCTAATAACTCTACGATTATTAATAATAATTATTATTATATTCAATAGGGTCTTGATATGAAGCCATATATTCCAGGATATGTCATGACCAGAGGTGAACAATTGCTCGAAGTCATCCCATTGGCCACTCCAAAGCAATTCGAAGATTCACTAAACTCCTATATCCTCTACAACTAAAGGTCAGATTCATGATAATCTTATGTTTCAAGATAATGAAAATTTGATTTTTTCCATTGCTTCTTTTTAAATATAAAATTGTGAATAAACAGATGCCAAATATCAATTGGCAGTTTTAAATATTAATAGCTTCGCATTAATTTTTAGCTCGTTTCTTGTCCAATCTTCGTTCTGGATCTGTCTCTTTCAAATCGAGAAGCTTCAACCAGCCTAGAAAAACAAGTGCCAGAACAGCACTCAACACTAGCAGCCACATCGAAACATTGTAGTTACCTAGCTTGGTTCTACACACACCCAACAAATATGGGAAAATGAAAATACCAACATTATACTAATGATATGATATGGGTATCGGATGGGATTAGAATGGAAAGTAAGAGTTAGTAAATGATCCATGATTTGGCAGAAAATGAATTGAGATACAATACCGCTGTTCCAACCAAACCATAGGATGTACCTATAATCTTTTCTTCTACAATAATTGGAATGGATGACATGATGCAGTTGTTCATCAAACCGTATCCTAAACCACTCATGATGACCCATGGATATGGCACATTGTTAGAAAGGTTCAGTATCGCTACACCCAAACCCATAAAGAATATTCCAATGGCACAAGCAGTTGCACGCATTTCATATCGCTTGACCAAGAATCCAAATATTGGCGCCATGATACCGTTGGAAATGGTTTCATAAGCCATCACCATTGATGCTTTCTTGTTATCGTAATAATACTTTTCGGTGATAAAATCAGTCACAAAAAATATCCAATCCATAAAAAGTATTGTAACCAAGAAATGAAATAGCTGTAAGAACCCACATCTTCTTTGGTACCTCTTCATCAAACATAAACCTGTTTTATCTCGTATGTTAGTCTCATTGTAACAGTCATCGACTCAATTTCTTTTTGTTTCAATAACTCTTCATCCATTTCCACTTCCATGCTTTGGTGGCTATTTTCTTTTTCAACATCTCCAACTGAAACATAAACGTCTTCTCCTACATTACATGAATTAATAGAGTGACCAATTTAACATAGTTCATATACATACTGAATTTTAAATGCTTTTGTAATAATACAAACATATAATTAGAGACCAAAAGCTACTACGGATACAATGACAATAAAACCATAGTGTGAATTGTAAATTGGGTTGCGTTATAAAGTGATGGGAGTACCGCAAATGACACTAAATTAATTGTAGGAATTAGTTAAAAATATTAAATGTAGACTTGAATTAGCTCACATACTTAAACTTGCAATTTGTACCCATGAGGATTCGAGTCCAAGAATAAATGGTACATCATTGGCCGAAAACCATTTTGCAATGAATGCACTTATACAAACGAGAATGGTCTCACCACCGATACCCATAATACTTTGGAAACAACAATAAACCATAACTTGAATTGGAAACTGAAATTGCAGACAAAATCGTTGATGAAAATAAAATAGTTTGGAATACTATACTACATCTATAGAGTCGAATCGAGCATTAATTATACTACCCTATGATGGTTATTCGGTTGCAATAGCTTACTTATTTGGTCCAAATAAATCTACCAAGATACCTCCCAAAATAACCATGAAAAGATTGGGAAATGCATATGCCGTAAAGAGTTTTGAGAATTGCGCTGAGTTCATGCTATAGTGAGCATTGAACACTTTCACCAAGCTATTTGGTGAATTGTAGGCCAGGTACAGAGGGAATGCCAAATTGCAAATCAAAATTATTACCACAACTTTCTTTGTCATATTCTCTTTTTTGCTTCTTAAACAGGCGTCTGTTGATTATCTAACAATATGTTCTTATCATTACTTTCGCCGATAAGTTCGGATTCCTTCGATGTAATAGATTTCAACAGGATTCCGCTGTCATCGGCTCCGTCGGCTCCATCTTCAGAGCTATATCTTGTACTGTCTATTAATAGTCTGTCATCGTAATCATCATGAAATGAATGATTTGGTTGTGTGGTATCTTCTACTTCTTGTAAATGTGAATTACTTCTTGTAATTGATATATTGCTAAATACCATCATAGTCTTCGTTTATCATTGTTATATAAATAATGATTAGACTGTCTTGATCTTTATCTATAATCTAATCAATAAAATAAATCACACTAATAGCTAGTACTCAATTATTCCAAGATTTACAAAATCATGGCAAAAACACAATTGTGTTTCTTCGTTATTTGTAAAGGTTTTAATTAGATTAACCAGGAAAACGAATTTTTTTATCACCAAAAAACTCATAAAAGATAAATGTAAAAATATCGAAGAGGTGTGGTTTTCCAAAGTGCCCCACCAGGCTAAAAATTAAACAACAGTCACTCTGTCAATACCATCTAATGGGAGGATCTTCATAGGAGAACGACACCATTGATATCCATATGAATATTATATTACTCTAAAATATTAAAAAAACAATATTGGAGTCAAATCAAAATAAAATCTTTTACTTTATTTTTTGTATCAAGAAGGCTTTACTAACATGATTGTATTTTTTTAAAATTAATTTTCTGAACAAAGTCATCACCTCAGTAATTACATTCCAAAAGTCTCAGCTAAGTATACTATTTAATTCATTTTGTCAGCTAATCCAACTTTAAGAATAATAAATAACATAGTTTAAGATAATAAAAAAAAAGTTTATTAATAAAAATCATGTAGAGACTCATTTTATAACCAAATATCTCATTCTTATCATCATGATACACTAAACTTCTTGTAAATTTCAGAATCATTAATAAAGACGACATCCTTTAAGATTGAATATTTTTCTACTGTTCTATCATCAATGAAAAAATAAATGAACAAAACACTTTCCCCTTTTATTGTTGGAGTCTCAGGAGAATGAAGAATATTTAATTTAACCTAAATTTATATTTCTAATCTATGATTATTCCTTGTTTTTCTAAAATCAATACTTGTACAAGTATCGCTACCCAACACTACGACTTAATAGGAACTTCTAGATCAAAAACAGTTTGCTATAAATAAAGTCTTTGTCTGGGATTTTATTTATGGTAAATAAAAATTAGAATTAGAATTTCATAATAATATTATATGCACAACCAGATGTAACTAATGTGGTAGGAACAAATTGATAATTGTTTGGAAGAGTTTTGTTTTATAAATCTGTATGCTTTCTACAACTACATTTCAACACCCTGGTGAACTTTCTTTGACTTTTGTTTATTAATATTATGCCCGGATATTAATGGTATTTGATTTCTTGTTTGATTTTTCATAATTAATCCATTAATAAAATTAATCTTTAGAATTTTGTCTGCACCAAAGAGATTATTGTAATGGAAATTTACGAATTGAAAAAAAAAAAAAACCAATATCTGGGTTTGTTTTGACCAAAAATCTCGTGACAAGTTGAAATTTACATGAAGGTAGAGTAGTATATGCCATATGAGGATAACAAAAATATATCATTCTAAAATGATGATTTTTTGCATATGTCATTAGATTTTTTTTAAAAAAATCTTTGATATTCACCATTGAAAATCTTTTTTGGATTTGAGAATTGTATATATATATGGATTGTGATGTCACTTTACAATCTTCATATTTGTAAAATTACTTATTAATAAAGAAATAAAGATGTCAAGTAAGAATAATTAAATGTCAATTGTATTCAATAGTATTCTAATATAATATTTTCAGGAGGTAACCCTCCAAGAATTCACAACAGACCAGGTACCCCAAGTGTCAGTAATGGCGGTAATTCCCGGAAATCAAGGCACCAATCCTTTTGGTAGAACCTATGGTTCTAATTGGTCGAGATAACTTTTTTGATCACAATTTAGATATATATTTGTAACATTAAAATATAAATTCATCATTTATTCCATTTCAATCTTTTAAATAAACATATACTGGTAAAATTACCAAAATACATTCAGTATCACACAACATATGAATCTTTCTATACCAACTCTATCATACATACAATGTTCCCAAAGGCATTAGTCAACCATTTTATATGTCTTTGCACAGATTGGTCTCATTTTCTTCATGTGTAGTTTTATTTCTAACTGCATGTTCTAAACATATATTAAGAAAAAGTTTGTTAATAAAAAAAAATTAAGATATGTAACACATAAAATGTAGTTCATTCACCAACTTTTCTCGATTGATTATTACAAGTAAATGATTTTGTTTACCCCAATATATCTTAATAAGATTGATTGAAATGCCATTGTTAATTTACTTAGAAATAATTAGAAAAAGACCTTTTGACATGTCGCAAAACCAAAAAATCAAAAGATTTTTTTGATGGGTTTCGAAAATTGGTATACATCTAAGATTTTTTTTAAATTTTTGTAATTTAAATCTTGATATGTTGACCACATATTAAATAAATAATTGAATCGATTGATCATTTGATTCATCACCAAACAAAGAAACCAATTCAAAAGATGTCATGTAGGTAGAAAGAATAGTTATATTCTTTGTTTTTTCACACAACTAATTATAAAAATATTTGAAATAAAACAGCTAATCCACCAAGAAGACCACCAAGTGGTAACATTAAAACCTAATACACCAAGGATTAACAGTATCCCAAAAGCAACTCAGGAAACTTTCACATCTCCTTTCGAAAGAACTCCTGGAAGTGGTTGGGGTCAATAATCAAACCATTATAAATCCAATTTGTTAATTTATTGTCAAACTCAATAAAAGACAATCATCTTTATCTATAACAAATCTTGCATTCTGGCCTCAATCAAAGATTGATTCAATGAATATTGGCTGGTTGATTCTTTGATTTTGTCAGCTCATTGCCACTATATGGTGAAGTTGAAACCATTTGAAAATCAGTTTGTAGTTGTGTTGTTTCATCATTGTAAAGATATTCTTTCAAAATAGGAAAAGAATTCATTCGAGCAATGAGACTAATGGATTGATTCAAAATGTAGAATAGAGTTGAGTGAGTTCTCCAAGAAATGACAGTATTGATTTATCCTCTAACCAAAGTGTTTAATTCCTTGTCCATCCAATTTGCTGCGTTAGAAATGATATAATATTTCAAACTCATAGTGTGAAAGCACTATGATTTGTTTGAGATTTTGTATTGCTATCAAGCATGAATCTCTCATTGGTATCTATCTAAGCAATTAACTAGAATAGAATTGATTATATAGAAAGAATAAAGTTAAAGATGAATTTCCTATTTCCTGCTATATGTCTACACATCTCATTAAAGAGATGAAGATTGTCAAGAAAGAACATTTATCTGATCTGTACTGATTGATATACATATATTTTAAAATGTCTACCTTCCAGCATAAAAAAGCTTCAAAAGAAGTCAATACCATATACAAGAATTTATAAATAGTTTGTTCTTGTTGGTTAAAAAATTGACACATCAAAAAATCTAACCACCATCAAAAAAAAAAAGGTTTCAAATAATAGATTCAAATAATATCTAAACAAAAATCAAGTATAAGTTTAGATATTATTTGTTGTACTAGTCCTAACCTCACAACACTTTGAGGGATCCTAGGATCAAAGTCAACATTGATGTAAAAATCTGTAAATATTTCTATTCTATCCATTAATACTTGAATTCAAAATGCCATTAGGTAATATTAATAATAATAATAATAATAATAATAATCAAATAAATACAATACTAAATTAAGATTTATTGGTAAATAGGATACAACGAATTTCAAACAGAAGTACACAATAAACCAGTTCGATCATTCTTTATGACAACTCCACCACCACCTCCACCCCCAAAGGATGAACCTAAAGACAGTCCATTAGGACCTAGATCTAACGGTAGTGGTTGGTCTAAATAAATAAACTGAAACAATTATATATTGTAGAATATATTATTGTAATTATGATTTTGTTTATTGATAAACAAATAAACTGTTATAATCATCATCTAAAAACATAAATTCAATTAAACAATTCCTAAAATACAGTTTGCCAAATATCAAAGATCTAAGAAACATATATTTATATATTTATCTATATATATATTTGGGTACCCAAGTCAAAATAAAGCTTATGAATTTCCTCTAATTCTAGGGTTTGTTGTCAAAATGACACCAGACGCTTTCTTTCAAATGATGATGTAAAGATCACCAACTACCTGTTTACTTAATTTTTTCGTTTCAAATTATAATAATTTATTTAGATCTATTTGATTTTATAAAGAGAATGAGTCTATTGTTAAGCATAGGAGATAAAGACTTTAAAATAAAAAAATAATGAATGAAACTCAAAAATATCAAATTTTCTTGAAATGAAGAGGAGACCATGTGGAGGATCTCTGAAACATCTTTTCCTAATTTCGAAATTGAAAATGAAATTTTATTGTTCTAGAATTGAAGTTGCTTGTTCTATTTCTTTCTGGTCAAAGGAACACCTTTTTTTTGCAAATATTATTATTATTTAGATATTATATTTATTTGTAGATAGATAGATAGATTATTAATTGTATAGAAAAAAAAACACTAGGATTGCCAACTAAATATAAAATAAAATAAAATAAAGATATGGCTGAGCAACAACTTACTTCAGAGATATTGAAAAAGAAATGGGATCGTTTTAGTTCGATCTTCCAATTCTATGTGGAACCACAGACTTTGCCTGTCGCTCATATCTTGATTGCTAATCTTAGACTGAAGCTGCGTAATATCGCACCACCAAAGTCAGTGCTTGAGGTAGCTTGCGGTGCTGGTGCATCCACAAAGCTGTTGTTATCAATGAGAGAACAATCTACCTCTATCACCGTAGTCGATTTGTCAACAGAGATGATCACTCTTGCTAAGGATCGTCTCGGAATGCCACAGTCGGTAGAGCACGATGCAGCTCATAAGCTTACAGTGCGTCAAGCTGATGCCGAGCACCTCCCATTCGAAGATGGCTCATTCGACCGTTACATGGCTAACTTTTGTTTGCACTTGGTCGTAGATCCAGACCAGATGCTCCGTGAATGCTTCCGTGTTTTGGAAGTCGGTGGTATTGCTACATTCTCTGTCTGGGGTAGACCAGAGAACTCCAACCAATTTACTATCACCAAGAACATTGCCGAGTCTTTGGATATCCACATTCCAAGACAAGGAAAGAGTGCATTCCATCTTCACGACATTGAGCTTTTGAAAAATATGGCAAAAGCCGCTGGATTCTCAAAAGTATTAACCGGATATACTTTCAACAACGCATTGGTTTTGAGTGGTAGTGAGTATGTAGAATGTTTCCTCTCAGGTCCAGATGCTATAGATACCATGGAAAGAATCGGTAAAGAAAAGTCAGAACAATGGAAGAAGCAGGTAAGTATTTCTAATCTAAATAATTAATCTATTATTATATTAATATTTATTATTCATAATTTTAATAATAATAGACTGAAGAGTATGTTTGATGATTTATTAAGCAAAGGTCAATTTATTGGATTGGAAGTTGCCTATATGGTTTGCATTAAATAAACTATACCAACAATATGCTTCATTAGACTTGAAACTTATAAACATTTCTAATAGTTAGAATAGAGATGTATATTAATAGAACCATGTCTTATTTAATCTAAAGTTGAAATAATAAGTAACAAAAATAATCTGCTCATTTCAACTATATATATATATATACTATACACATATCCAGGTCTAATGTTCATGTCTTAATTTGTCCAAGCGCTTGTGTATCTTATTAGATTTTCCAACTATTTCCCAACTATTTAAATTTTTGCAAAATTTTGAACGAGTCTCCTTATCTCGTTCAAAGTCAATTGATTCTGGCGAATAACAATAACTTTAGTAATAATAATAATAAGAATAACAATAATACAAAATGGTTAAACCAACAAAGAGTATGTTAACTTTATGTGATCACTATCGATCGAATAAGATCAATTCAATTAAAGTTTAGATTTAATATTAATGTTAATTGGATATGATTGATTAGAGGAAATCGAACAAGTACCTGCTATTCCATTGGTAGAAGGTGTACCTGAGTTAGATACTGAAGAAAAACAAAAGAATAAGGAGTTTCAACCATATGCAAAAACTGATAAGTAGATATCTGCATTGATAACTTCTTTGTTGTTCAATCCTTTACTTATACATTATCCTTATCAACATTTGTTGTTAAATAGAGTAAAGGTCAAGAAGCAACAATCACCAAAGAATAGAAAGAAGAAAGCCAAAATTATTGAGAAAGCAATTAATAGAAAAGAAAAGAGCGAAATCATTGTAGAGAAGAAGTTAAAGAAATCTTTAGTTAAGAAGAGATGGAATTCTTTATATTAAATCAACTATTTATTATTTGTATAAACGACAAAGACAACGACAACAACAAACAGCATTAACTTATTAAAAACGATCAAGCAAGAGTTGAACAAGAGAAAGTACTCTAAGTGTCTATCAAATGATATCAAATCATCAACCTAACTTAACGTACAGTTTAGATGTATACATATTCTCTATTTATTCTTGTTTTTGTTTTGATTTGTAGATAAATCAAAGATAAATCGAAGATAATAATAATACATTAGCTAATGAATAAATTTGTAAACAAAGTCTATCTAACTAAGTTTTAACATAACCTATTCATTGTAATCGGTTTATGTTTGTGATACTCTATTGTTGTTGGACGGTTTCGGTAGTCAAGGTGTTGACGAGCTCAGTCAAACATTGTTTGGTGGACTCGACATTGTTGGCGAACAAAGCGTAGATATCCTTGATTTGACCAACTTCGTTGTACATCTCCTTGTTGATGATGAGGTGTGGTGTGGTTGGGGCAATCTTCATCTTGAGCCACTTGGTGAGAACCTTCTTGAGGTTGGCAGTAGCGTCAACACCACCGTCGAAGAAGCTGTAGCTAACAATGGCAGCTGGCTTTTGGTACCACTCGACGTAGAGGTGGTCAATGGCATTCTTCAAAGGAGCTGGGGTCGAACCGTTGTACTCTGGAGTGAAGAAAATAAAGCTGTCGAAGGACTTGATCTTTTCGGCCCACTTCTCAGTCTCTGGAAGGATGTATCCCTTTCCACCGAGCATCATTGGTGGCAAACCATCGTAGTCTGGCAACTTCCACTCCTTCAAGTCGATAAGCTCAAAGGAAACAGTGTCCAACTTGGAGAGACCCGAGACATCGATGAACCAACGGACAATAGACTCGTTGATTCTGTTTGATCTGGTTGATCCAACGATCAATCCAATTGTCTTCTTATTACTAATCATTATTATTACTACTTCTTATATTTATTTATAATAATGGTGATGATTTGTTACAAATGGTCATCTGGGCTTGTCTATTTAAACCACTCTCTAAAGATGGTATCATCTTCTTTGAGGTTTGGTAAACACGCAAAGATAAAGTTAGTCATGAATCCAGAAGGAGAATGTGGTCTAAAAGGCAAAACAACTCTTCGTATGTAGGGATAGCACAGATTTCCACCCCATCAATCTTTGGTGTTGTAGTTTTTGGAGCACTTCACCCCCTCTGTATTATTTTGCCAATTTGAGTGGTGCACTTCACCACTTGTCACCTGATTGATTGGTGTTTTATTTTGGTGATGACGATGAAAGGACATTAAAAGATATTTATATTACAAATTGTTGTGGTTTTGATTTATTATTATTATAAATCATTATATTAAATTAAATTGGACGTTCTGGTACTTTTAAGTTGCGTTGTTAGTTGACGAGATCACTGATCAAAGATGGTTCTGGCAAACAACTATTATTGGTCGAAATGAAAAGGGGTTAGTTTATGATCAGATCCTCTTTTGAGGCTTTAATAGTTTTGGTTAATCAAATTCTAGACTTACACTGCTGGAATATCGAATGCTTTAACAATGTCTAAACTGTGGTCGGATAGGTTCTTGCATAACTCCATGACGGTAAATGGAAGTTGTTTGGCAATGTCGGTGGAGATAAGCGAGTGGCTGAGGAACCATCCGAGGTCTTCTTCAATCTTGGATAAGGTGTCAAGCAAAACTAGCTGTGGCAATGGTTTGATTGGGTTTCTGGAGATGTAGTTGATTGCATTATCAAGAATGGCTGCGTGCATATGTGCAAATCCAGTTGAGATGGCCCATGGAATGACATTGTTGAATGCAGTAAACTTGTCGGATCCACCCTTGGCAATCAACTCCTTGAGCTCGTCAACCTTGAGTTGCTCACGAAGTCTGAACAATTGTTGTAACTTGACCAGGTTCAATAAATCAGTCTTGGCATTCAAAACAACCTTGTTGATGGACATTGGTTTTGAGAGTCAATGCGTATTTGGCCACTTGTTGCATCAATACGGTGTTGTCACCTTCGTAGGTAACAAAGATGTCCGAGTCACATCTGAACTCGGCAATTTTGTTTTCCATACGATAACCTTGGCCTCCGCAGCACTCTCTAGCTTGCTGGACAGATCTAATTGAATGCCATGAGAAAACAGCTTTAATTCCTGCACAGTGAGCATGTGATGCCTAATAAGATAGAATAAGTATGTCACTCTTTAGAATTGCTTGGCCTTTATAACTTACATGCGAAACTTGATCACTAGCCAACTTCTTTGCCAAATCAATTGTGAAAAGATCCATAGTAATAGTAGTTGCAATTGGGATCATCAATCTCTTTTGTTGCGATGACAAGGTAATCAATGGCAATTCACCTTTAGAGTTGGGTGGACCAAATTGCTTTCTAATATGTGAGTATCTTGTGGCAATGGTCAGACATGTCTTTGTGACACCAACTGTACTCTTACAAACATATAACTAACAAATTTAAATTAATTGTTAGACACAAATAGATTAGGTAATGGCTTTGATACTTACACGTCCGTTCACTAAAGCAGCCATTTGAGCAGTGAAAATTGATTTAGGATCAACAAAGGCAGTATACTTTCCATCTGCAGATACATCTGCGAATTTGTTTAAGAGATTCTCACGTGGGATGAATACATTGTCGAATGAAAGGTGTCCATTGTCAATACCGTTCAAACCCATCTTTTGTCCACAGTCCTTGATGGTCACACCTGGAGCAACACGATTCAGCTTGTCACGGATTGGAACAACAAAGGCGTGAACACCATAGTCCTTTCCATCGAGAATCAATCTTGCAAACACAGTGGTGTAGTGGGCATGCAATGCGGCACCACCAATCCAGAACTTCTGTGAGGTTGGTGTAGGTGAATTGATGTAGAATCCACCGGATTTTGGACAGAATGTGGCAGTGGTCTCCAGCAGACGCACATTGGAGCCATGTCCAATCTCGGTCATGCTGAAGCAACCAACGATATCCATGCAGTCGATTTTAGGAATATACCACTCGTGTCTCTCTGTTCCCAGCAACAGAATGGTGCCACCAAACAAGCTATAGTGCACAGCAAGCTTGGTATTGATATTATTATTGAACTCACTTATAACATCTATGAATGCACATGTTTTTTCGGGATCATCTACAAATTGAAGACAAAATTAGTTATCCCCATTCTTTTCCGTTGTTTGTTCGATGATCATGTTGATGATGATCATGGTGTTAATGGCTACACCTACCTCTGATATCGGAAGCATTGAATAGTCCACTGTTGGCTAGCGAATACAATTGGCGGTAGACACGCTCTTTGTAGGCGGCCGATGAGATACCTGCAATTGATCCCTGGAAATAGGGGTTGTTCTGAATGAATGTTCTTACTCTATCCTTATATTCAGTGAGCTTAGGAGTATCCAAGAGATTCTTTTAGCTTCAAATACTCGGCCTTATCCACCTGTATTGGCACATTAATCAAACTAGACGATGGTACATCACCACCAGCTGCTGCTGCCACTTCATTTGCCAACAAATGCTGACTAATCTAAATTACCATGAAGAAAAGAAAAAAAAAAAACAAGTGGTTAACTTTCATCAATAAATCAATAATTATCTAAAAAAGTTTAAGCTAATCAATAATATAGAATATATATAGATATATAATAATAGTATTAGAAGAAACATACAATTGCAATTCTATCCATTATCTATTTATTATTATTATTATTATTATTGAAAAAATGATGATAATTTGGTTTCTAATGGAATGAAATGAATGTTGATTAGGTGAGTTATGTCTTTATGATGATGATGATAATTTAATTTGATTTGATTTGATTTGATTAGATTTGATTTGGTTTGTTTCAGAGTGTTTTGCTATTTGTCAATTGATATAATCAAAGTAGTGTCAATTCAATTCCTTTGCAAACTAGGTGTAAAAAACAACACAAACAACAGTTATTACATATTTTATTACCACATTCATCTATTTTTTCACCATTTGTTTCCATATTTGGTTCAAAATTTTTACAAAAAACACTAAATTTCACGCAAATTGAACTTGGAGTAATCTGAGTGAATCTTAAAAATGTGTTAATATTATTCACATTGAATCTCTTTTTGATTCATTTTAAACTAATCCATGGATTAAATAAATAAATAAATTTAAATTTAGATAATTTTAATATTAAATCATACTCTATTAATACACTATTTATAAATATGTGACATGAAAGATAATTTAATCAAAAATGTAAACATGGTTGTTTTCCGCCCACACTCAACTGAAATTAGTTGTTGTTTTTTTTTTGACCACACTTGGTTGATGCTTATTTTGACTGATATAGTCTGGAGCTAAATCATCTGTCAAACTCATTACACTTCTAATTAAACCAAATAAAAGTAAATAACAATTATTTTTAGTGACATTATTATATCGACTTGAAATAATCAATTTATTTACTATGTTTTAATGAAAAATACTTTTAAGAATGATGTATGTTCAACTTTTATTGTCAAAATACGAATTACATTTATAAACTACTGATACAACAAATATTTTATATTACCAATGTCATACAATTCTAGGTAAAATCATGATTGGAATTAAATTATTTCTTTCATTGTATTCGTTATTGGTTGTTTTTCTTGGAGTTGTTTATTTCATTCCAATAAAAAATTAATAATTAAAGATTATAATTTATTATTGGATACTAAATTTTAAAGTATGATAAATAATTTAGATATTTCATTATTTCAAATTTAACGTTTTAAAAGAAAGATGTCATATAATGGAGTAAGTTGATTTGAGATAAACGATATCTACTTAGTTTTTAATATCTATTTTTATTGAATAGATTCCTTATTCAAGTTTCTATAAGATATATAGAATCTTATAAGTGGAAGTCCTTTGAATGTATGTCAAAAAAATTTGGTAAAGTTTATACCAACTTCAGTTATCATCTTTACCCTCATGCAATCATATACAATGTCTATCTGGATATGTTCAACTTTCTAGGTTAAAGAAATAATCTAAATATACAACGAAGTATATTGAAGGAAGATCATTGAAGAAAGGATACTACCTTTTTACAAAAGAATCTATTGATGAATACTTGAATGCTCTACATTCAAGAAACAAACAAACACCATTTATTCAATGTAATGAACATGAACAGATTGTGTGAGAATGTATATTTCAAGAACATCAGTTATCATATTCGTAATTATATTTCAAATTGTAAAGTGTGCTTTAAGCCTCCAAAGAATATATATTGGATCACATCTGATAGTGAAGATGAAGATTCTACAATTTATCGACCTGGATATGAAATGGAATTTAGTCAAAATTCATCTCAAAACCACAATTATTCCTCTCAACCTTTACCAATTTTATCCACCTATCCACAATGTACAGAGACCTTTCTCCTCAAGTCTCAAGTTCTCAATCATGTATTTTATCAAAGAACAAAAGAGATTAGAATCATTGGAAGAAAAAGAATTCAAAAAGCCAAAGCATCAAAAGTCCCAATTATTTTATCTCACAAGATACTCAAGATTCCAAACCACCATCTTCTGAATCAACATGTTTGAATCAAGATTATGTTTTAATGATGTATTCAATTTCAGCAATTTATAAAGATGTTAAAAATTACAATCAAGATTGTGGATTATCTACAAAGATGATACTTAGAATTTACCAAACTTAATTAGGGATAAAATAGAAGTTATTAGATTAACTAATCAATGGAAGAGTTAGATAAATACAATTTTTGCAAATGGTTCAATAACATTCCCTCCCCTACCTGAAATGGTCAACAAGGTTGAATTACTTTTTCCATTGGCATACAGAAGATCCCATCATAGAGAACTTTTAGTCACTTTTTCCCTTTATCAGTTACACTTTTAACAAATTTAATCTCTATGATCCGATCTGGATTTCTAAAAAATCATTATCATCTCTTTTTCCAGAAAACTACAAGTATAAATTTATTGTCTTCTTCAAAATATGATTTTTTATACTCAAAACTTTGGAACATCAGATTTGAATAATTCATATAAATTGTTTTTTATCAAAAAATTATAATCAAAACTAAATTACATATCCTTATATACAATAGAATAAAATTGTATTTATTCATCAGATTAAAGGTTGTTTGTTTGCAATGATTGCTAACGTAATAGTACTAATACTAAGAAGGAATTAAAAAAAGCTCTATTCAATCTAACAACCAATGTAGTTTCTAATTATTCAATCAATATTTTATTGATGTTTATAATTATTGGATTAAATTTATTCAGTTTGTGTGGACCTATTATGTGTTCAGGTCCAAATATCTGATATAATTTTACATTAGAATTAGATAATAAACTTTTTTATTTATTCAATTTATTAGTCAAATATGATTCATTAATTTATTTGGAATTTTATTAATATTTTTATCTTACTTTTAGAGAAATATTGAAAACTATATAAACTTTGATTTTGATTCTATTAATTGATTAATATTGTCCATTTCTTAGAATGTCAGAGGGTGGAGTATGTTTTCTTTATATCTTTAAATGTTTATTTGTATTAATAGTAAAAAATTAATTCTTTTATTAGATTCCTTATTCTTCTTTCATAAAAATATACAACAATCTAAAAGATGGAAAGCAATTAAATAACTACCAACAACATTTGGTTAATTTATATCATTTGAAGCTTTCAATATTGCCAACATGTAGGGATATTCTATGTCTATCAGGATATGTTCAACTATCACTAAGAAGTAAAAGCAAAAAATTTGAAAACACAAATAATAGATGGAAGATCTCTTAAGAAAGGATTGTATCTTTTCTCAAAAGAAGATATTGAAAAATATTTAAGATCAATTCATATCAAGGATAAAATACATCAATCATATGATATAATGTACAAAAGGAAATTACGTGAAAATGTAAACTTTAAAAATATGGGACAACAAATAAGAAAATATATTTTCAATTGTACAGAATGTAATGAATTATTGAATCTCTCTGACAGGAATTATTGGTTTGCATCCGAAAGTGAAGACGAGAATAATATTGATGAATATGATCAAGATGTAGATCTCTTTTTCGAAAGAGATGAAGGAAATGAAAGAAATGAAGAAGTGAATGAAAATCTTGAAATAGAAAATGAAGAAGAATCTATCAATATCGACGACGATGTTAATATTTACTTCTCCCAACCACTACCAAAGCCATTTCAAACACAGATCAAACAATCATCATCATCACAACCAATTGATACAAAAAAACAAAAAAGAGAAGTATCAGGTGATGATGATATGATTCATAAACATCCTAAACTTAACTCCAATATCGATTCAAAGTCAACTACATCTAATTCTTCATTGTCCAATGATATTGTTGTCATGTATTCAATGGCTTCTATTTATAATGATGTACAGTCTTTATAATCAGTATTTTGGAGTAGTTACTAAATCAATTCTTCTTTGTTATCGAAGTTTCATCAAAGATAAAACAAATGTTATTAGATGGGCCAATACAAAAAAGAAACTTAATGAAAAAGAGTTTTCTAATTGGTTTAAAATGATTCCGGCACTACCTCGAATGGATCCTAAAGTTTGAGTTTCTCTTTCCTCTGGACCACAGAAACTTTGATCAAGACATAGAAATCTTAGTGACTTTTCCATTCATAAATCCCACTTCTGCATCTAACCGATTCGATCCCTACCATCCAGTATGGATTGGAAAGATGTCATTGTCATCTCTCTATAGAAATAGCTATTGTCAAAAATTTGATTGTCTCCTAGCAAAGTATATATTCTATAACCAAGGTACAAAAAAAAATAATAGTTTAATTTTACTTTAAAACCCAATAAATAGCCAAATTGTAAGATTTGCAGATGTTCATACTAATTATCCATGGTTTTATAAAAAATCTGGATATTTATTTATTTGAAAAACGAAAAAAGTTTGTTTGGAAAAAATCTGATTAGCAGTTGGTCTGGGTCACACTGTCATTTTAGATTTCAGATGACCAAATAGTTATAAAATCTAAAGAATCCCACAGATACTTTTTAGATAAATAGAATAATAAATCTAAAAGTATTTATTATTTTCTACTTAAGAAATGATATTACAAAATTATAATAACAATCATCAATATGTATCATCAACTAATATATTATTATTTATCAAAAAGATTTATATTAACTTTCATAGTGTTGTTGGTTGTGCTTTCTCTTGAAAACAGCAATGTAAATGCCATTCTAATTCCATTCATATCGACAGTAAATTCGAGAGTTTTTTGCAATACAGACTTCACATTATACTATTCAATGGTTTTCAACACATCAACACCACTTACCTCCTACAACATGACAGGATGCGACGTTAATTTTACCTTTGAGGCTCGTGCCTATGACACTGTCTCCAAATCACAGGCTCTCTACTTTTATGGATTGACAAGAAATGCTTTCAGCTGCAGCCTGGGCTACGGTAACGCTGAAGGTGAATCTACTATAACCCCACTCAATTTAAGTTGTAATGATTTCAAAACCAATTTCATTGCTAAATCGAATCTTATTGTTGGATCACCCTACACCAACACATACAAGTCCTATTTCTCCATCAATCTTGGATACAGTAATATTATGAATAGCATTTTCACTTGCTCAGTAGATGGATTCAAGTGCTCAGTCAATTCAGTCAATGTTTTAACTACCAATCTAGTATTCCAAATCGATATGATACCTCTTCCATTTTCAAACATTGTCCAACCTGCCAATATTACATTATATAGTCAAAATAATGTGAGCTACATCTTACCATTCTCACCAACTACAAATGCTGCCGTTTCTTTGCAGCTACCATCCCCAAGTGGTTCGACATTTTCTATATATGAACAAGCAGCAACCATAAGGGTCCCTGTGCTAGCACAAAGTGGAGATCACATTAGAATCTACCAAGATGGCCCAAGAGACACAATATCAAGATTCATCCCTTTGGTCGGTACACCATCGTCATTATATGGAATGTTTTCATTAAGGTTCCCTAATTACAATACTACATATTCGCCATACGCCCAATCGTCAAACACTCCATTTCCAAGATTTACCTACAATGTAGTTGGTGCGCCTTCAGTATTGGGTGATTTCTCTTTAATAGGCTCTATTCCACTTCCTGCAAACTGGGCCACCTACAGCTATGACAAATATATTCCCAACTTAAAGATGTACAACAAATCAGTTCCACCCTATCCATTTGGTTATATTTCAAGCAACAATTTTAGATTTGATATGCTCTTCTTGCAATATAATTCAAACAATTTAGTTCAGATTTCCGCATACCACGATTTACATTATCAAACCAAGAATCTCACATTTTCCGGGCCCTCACTACCAAAGACCTCACTACCAACCATTAGATCTTTAGACTATAAGTTGATAGATTCCTATACAGCTATTGCTAGAATTAGAATTGATAGTGAAGGACAATACTACAAAACAACCTTCCTCAATGGTCTCACTCTTTCAAACACCGATATTGTTGAAGGAGATTTCAAGAGTGGTACATACGAATCACTCATTAGAATGCCTGTAGTCACCGAAAATCCTATATCCAACGAAATTCTCACAGTCACCGATCTCCAGCAACAGGAGTCCCATTATCCACAGTTAACATACTACAGTGAAAAGAGAATTCCAGCTCTTCCATTTTGTATGTTATATATTGCAATACTTTAGATTGTAAGTCCCACTAACCCAAACTTGCTTCTCAACTCTATTTAGTTTCATTAAATTTATTCACTATCACATCATTCCGATTTGAACCAAATAATATTGATCTCACCAATGGACCAGCAAATACAACACTTTACTTCGAGAGTTCATTGACAAGTGGTAATCCTAAGATCCAGATCCTCCAAAGAAACTACTACTCAAATAGTGAAGCAAACGATAATATATTCGAAGGTTATTACGATCAAAAAACAAACAAATTTGTAATTCCAATAACTTTAAGACAGTCCCTTTTCTCTGGTCCAGTTGAATATATCTTGTGGAAGCTATCCGGCTTCCTATACACCTAGTGCATTGGCCTCAGTCAGCAATATCAAACAAAATGCATATCTAAATGTAACCTCTGCCTGTAAGTATATAGTCACATTGAATATTTAAAATACACAAGAGATAAACTAATAGTGTTGGTTATAAAATAGATGCTGATTTGATGGGACCTGTTCTAAATGACTTTAAAAGAACTTCAGGTCCAGCAATTATAAGCGCTGATAATGTTCAAGTCAACTATACGTTCACAATTATTGATCAATCTGGTTTCAAAAAAGGTTTATTCTATATGTATTCAGAAAGTGATCCAAATTTCAAAGCTCAATATCCACTCTTTTATGAGACAAGAGTATCTGGAACCTATTTCCAATCAACCCATGTAGTTTCAATCTTCTTCAGTCGCAAGGTTACCGCATTCAAAGCCAAGATAGCACTGAAATTGGAAGATAATCTTGGAAACATTGCCACTTCCATTCCATCCTACACTGACACAGATATCTATATTAATCCATTTACAGGACTCTTTGGTCAACCGGCAATGGAAGACTTGTATCTTTACTTTGACAGTTCAGCTCCAACAATCAATCAAACACTCCCAGTCATTAGAAGCTTCACTCCCCCAACCAAGTGGATGTTGGCGGTAATAGATTTGTCAACTTTAGCTTTATTATTGACTACACCAACTCTGTACAAATGATTACACCTGTGAAAGTATACTTTACAACATTGGAGAATGAAATATATGAATCCATTCCAGCCCCAGTCAATTTGGATATAATTCAGTAAAATATGAAGTAAACGAGCAGCTTCCTTATGGATTTTGGTGCCAATGGTGGAATCCTTCTTTCAATCTATGGAGTCAGGGATTCACTAAATGTCATGACTGGTTTTTCATCAAAGAATCTCAAAGACATGTCCCTTCCCTACTATGTAGTAACTATTTTCGGCGTTGCAACCGGCAAACCATTTATTGAATCGACCAGCACTATAACAAAAGATGGAGGAATACTCACAGTGTATGGAAGAAGACTTGGAATATTGAATCAAAACACTACTACTGCACGTATATTTGAGAACAACATTGCCAAAATTGTCCCAGTTACTTTTGAATCATCACGTGTAGTTATGGTTAGTTTGGACAAGATCAGCGCCCAAGAGTTTACTATTGAATTGACAACAAGCACTCAATCGAACCTGTACACAGTCACCATTAAGAACTACATTTCCACCCATAGTGATTCCAACACCATTCCCAACGACTCCATCCAACAAACCATGCCAAGATTGTTCCTCCACCAATGGAAGATGTGAAGACGGTGTTTGTATATGCACACCTCCCTACTCTGGATTCAACTGTCGATCACAGATTATCTATACCAACTCAACACATGACCCCAAGAATCCCGCCACTACTACGACCGGCTTCGATTTCACTGCTGGTGTATCGGTAATTGAACTGAGAGAGGTGGATCCTTATGGAAATCTAGTCAAGAAATATAATTTCACAAACTGGTTGCTCACCAACTTTACGGCAGAGACCTATCAGTCCTACAGATACCTGACCACAATCGATAGTTCACCTTCCAAGGCAACGATTCAGGTCGATGTAAACTTCTACTCTCAGCGTTCTTTTGTCCAGTTTGGAAGCAAAAACCTCACTATGGAGCCATACTCCTTGAAATACACAATCACCATTGCCACCTATCCATTCCAGGACAAACTGAACAATTTGCAGATTATTCTCTCCGCCAACATCGATCCCAAAGACAGCAACCATTGTTCAGACCAAACAAGTAGATCAATCTCAGGATCTATCGTGGATTAGACTGAGAGTAAACGATAAGAGTTTATATGGTCGATTCATCGACTCTGCAATCGTCGACGGTAAAGAAACAAAAGTAAGAAACACTCTCCTCGACCACAACATTACAGAAACTACGTCATCCAACATCTATTTCGTTGGAATCAACATCCCAAGCTTCCAAACCGTGGCTCTTCTTGACCCAGATTTCTCAGTGCTCATTGACGAAGCATCAATTTGCAAAACAGGACTGACAAAGCTTCAGAAAATAGGTATCATTCTCGGAGCGATCTTTGGTTTCCTAATTCTTGTAATAATAGTCCTGTTTATCGTCAAACGTAAAGTTGGATTTAGAATAAGAGTTGCACTCGAAGAAAGAAAGAACAAAAAGAATAATATAGAGATGAATTAACCTCAATAGGACTACAAGAGACCTCATATATCGCCAGCATACTATAGTATAATAAAACATCATATAACATTTTCCAATATAATATATTTAGTTTGAATATGATACACTTGATTGCGATGCTTGCTATTGCTTCTTGTGCTTGTTTCCAAGTTTTGATAAAATATATTCCAAAATACACTGACTGTTGAAAACGTACAAGACACGGAGTGATGGCGGAACTATTGAGAAACAGATGATCTGTGCCATCGGCCACAACGACCAGTTAGCTTTGAGCGCAGATGGTAAGTCGCTCTTGATGGTGGCAAGCGATTGTGATGCTGATTTACCATTGAGCTTGTTCATGATGAAAATAAATGCTGAAATGACAACGGGTGCAAAACCGATTTGGTCGAATGCGATCTTCTTGGCAACGACCAATGCACCCTCACCCTTGACGATCTTGTCCCAACGTCTTGTACCAAACATGCAAGCAAGGACCGGAGAACAGCAAACCAACCGAAGTCATCTTGAGAGTTCTCTTTGAGTCCCACTCAAACTGCTTCTTTTTCTTATTGTCATCAGTGTAAAACTCTATTGATTGTGCTAAAACATCACCAGTGCCCATCAACACACCAGTGGTAACCGACTTGGCTAAATGAAGTCATTTTTTAGTTTCAATTACATTTCAACAGAGACATACTAAGCTGATGTTAGGTTTGGTAATCTTACTGATGAGTGGATGTGTGTCCAAAGCCCTTAGATAAGGGCTCCATAGGTTTCTATTTAAAAAAAGTAAATATTCTCATTTAAAAGATGATAATAATAGATTGAAAATAATTGAAAGTTGTTTTGTTGTTAGTCATATGATTAAATTGGGTCATACTTTTTTTGTAAAATTAATTATGACGACACTCTGAAATTTGTACCAAATTTGATAGTTCGGTCCTACTAATCATTTCTATTCGGAAATACAGATCCAATGTCAAAAAAAAATGATGATGCTAAAATTATGTTTTGTTAAATTTGAACTATGATAAATGAACCCAATTTAATTTATTATTGATGTGGTAAATTACAATGAAAAAGTTAATAAAAATACAAATATGACAAAGAATAGGATAGTGATGGGTTGTGATTGGATGGTTGTTCCAAAATTGACAACATATTGGGAAGGTGGAACTTCTTGACTGCTCCAGGCCTTACAATTGCTGGTGGATGAGGTAACAACTTGGAGACTTCCCTTCGATGGATATCTGAATGTTCCAGCACTGGTTTCAAACTCAAAGATGTATCCCATACATTCGGTTACATTGGGAGGCGAGTGAACAGTCCAGAGCTGTCCACTTCCGGAGTACTCAACTGACATCTCGTAGGCATATCCATTTGACAATCTCAAGTAACTGGAGTCTGGTTTGGTTCCATTTTCAAAGTAAAAAGTCAACTAAAAAGATGGTATCTCCATTGATGATTGTGTGGGATCCGGAATGGATTGGATTGCCAACTGGTTAAACCAATAGTGCAACTAGAGAAGTCTTGTGTCCAATAATAGTTGTAATTAGCATTGACTCCTGGCATCAGACCTACTCCAACACCAACATAGTTTGCACTCATCATATTACTACGATGGCCATCATTAGAACCATCAGGATAGCAGGAGTCGATCCCTTTTCACATATAAGCAAGGTATTCGCAGCGATACCACTGGACATTCCGGCAGCAATATTTTCACCAAATAAGGATTACAATTTGGATTTATGAATTTATCTACTCTGTCACCAAAGGAAGCTCCTCCCTTGCAGTCATTGTGGCTGAAACAATTGTTTGTACCCATATCATTTGAATGATAGATTGATGAAGATAACAAAGTATTATCCATATAGACTGGTGGTTGTGCAGGATACTTTGAACCCAATACATTTGGGCCAATACTTGACCCTTTATATGGTTCGAAAAATGATTTAATATATCCAGATGGATCTAAATTAAGGTAACATTAAATATAAATATTAGTTAGAATACTCGAATTGAATATCTTCTTTTCGATGTACTTACTTATTCTAAGAGCATTTATTAAAACATGTGACTCTCTTTCTCCCCAGTTTGGGTGACCTGGCGAACTAGGTGATTCCTCACCATATCCACTAGTCAACTGGCAACCATATAAAATAGTTATACAAATAAATATGAAATAAATATAGAATTTCATTGATAATTGTTTTACAAATAAATAAATAAATAAATAAATAACAAAGTGATTTACAAATATTCAAACTGGTGGTCTCCAATTTATAAATGGATGATGGCTTCTTGGTCTGTTTTTCAATGTTGTTGTACACATTGATATGTTGAAATTTGGGTTACTTATATGTCGGGGAACAACCAATTAAAACGATCTACTATCAGTCATTGTATAAAACGAACCAGAACATCCAAAAATATCTTTTCAAATATTGGAAGTTGGGTGGGATCGCGTTATAGTCCATCAAATAGAATGGGTAGTAGTTTTAAAAGCACAGAGTCTGATTTACACAACAGCATAGATGTGAATTGATTTTTTGCTAGTTACCAGTTTTGATCAAAAAAAATCAAAGTACCACACTCTAAAATTTTGGAACTGTTTAATTTTTATTAAACAACCCACCATCACATCAGTTGGAAGTGAAAAATACAATCAACCCAATTGGGTTTGTGTTTTTTATTCATAATTGTAAAAAACTAATCACTCCTCTCTGATGGGTATCTTATTTATTCAAAATATCAAGAATTAATGCTTTTAACAAGGTCCTTGATGTCATTTATAAAAGCAATCTAGACCAAAGTCCCTAAACAAACGAAATCTAAATAATATTTTATTATAAAATATAAACAACAACTTATTATAATTTTACAAATACAATGAATAATCTTTACATATTATCAATGATAGGATACACTTTTCATCATCATTAATTATTACTATATCAACAGTCAATTCTTCATATCTCTAATGATTATTATTTTTATTTTACCCATGAGACTAAGATCGCATTTAATTAAACAAACAATATTCATATTTAAAATGATGATGATGATGATAAATTAATTACAAGATCGTTTTCTATTTCTATAGAGACACTCTGACTCCAGTCCATCCGAGAATATGTTACTATGATACATTGGATTCAATTATTTCTCTAAATCTTCCATAGGACCAAATCCTTCTTAGATCAATAACACGATCTAAAGGTATTTAACCACAAAAGCAAGAATCCGATTTTTGACATAGTAAGATCCAATAATTTACTACTTTTTTTTTTGAAGAACTCAATGCAGTATCCCGATTTTGGTTTGATTAAAGCAATCAATAGATTTGTTAAAAGTACAATTTGTTCATCCTTTTAGTCCAGGAGTCCTCCATGGACATATTCAAACCAATTATTCATAGTTACAATCAATCACTATCAATCAATCAATAAAAAGTATTCTCTTTTCTTCTAGTTGTTCAACTTTATTTTTAAGAATGACCATTAACAGTGTTTGAAAAATTGAACTAAAAAACAAAAATTAATTTAATTAAATAAAGTTAAATATTTATTTTTGATTTTATTTTTAAAGATATTTTTAAGAGTTTGTTTTTAAAAAAAAACAAAAAACAAAGCAATTGCCTAAAAAAATATTAAAAAAAATACAAAAAAAGAACATATCATAATTTCAATAATAGATACTAGAAGTAGAACATATTCATAGCATTGCATAGCATAGTATAGCATCGCTAGTTTAGTTTAGTGCAATAGTATAATATAGCATAGCATAGCATAGCATACCAGAAGAAGTGTCTGATAATTTCTAGTAGTAGTAGACTTCAATATTAATATAATGTAAAATATCATCCAATCAAGAAAAACAAAAATTAAATGTTAGGGAAGCAACGGAATGGAGTTGGTCCATTGCAATTGCAATGAGTTATTAATCTATTTAATAGCAACATCATCACCATCTTCATCATCTATCTTGTTGTAGCTACTTTATTATTAGTATTATTACTGTTTCCTGATTGCTTGCTTGTTTGGAGGATGATGGATGAGTGAATGGAGTGGAATTGTACAATGAACATCCATTCAATTTCGAGTGTTCAGCTTATTATTATCATCAAAAAAAAAAAACATATCTTGCATGTCCTTTCATTATCATATCAGTCCAGTCCTCTATTTTATTATTTGTAGATACACGATTAGGCATTACAATACGATAGGTTATTTTGTAGATCGGAAATGAGATGATGACAGTTAAGTTATAATTAGTTTTGCATGCAGTGTATGTTTATTATTTGCTTTTTTCAGTCATACATCCGAGAGATGATATGTCCAGATTCAGCAACGGCAACCGAATAATCCAGCAATTACAACAACAATGATTATTTATATCAGCACTATAGTACAATACAAAATCAGACAGTATCAATAGAAAAACAGTATTATTTCATTACAAAATCAGTAGTGAACAACCAAAACAGCAGATTGTCGGATTCATATCATTTTTAATAATAATAATAATACCAAACATGATTAGTTTTAAATAAACTATCGCAAACACTAGCTTGTAATCCATAAATGCAGTTGTTTGCCTACGGTATTAACAATCATCACATCAATTAAATAATACATGTAATATAAATAGAAATAACTTCACACTCAGTTGTATGCACTAATAAGAATAATAGCAAACAGTTATACTTTTATTGTTAATTATTTCTTCTACTGCTGTCAAATCCATCACCCACCATACTATATAAAAATAAATGTATCGTCAACATTAGTACTTTCTAGTGCAAGATAATAGTCAGTTACTCATTCATCGGAATTCATTAAAAATCTGAAGTAGTAATAGTTGTCCATAATCAAAACAATTATAAACTAATAACAACATAACTGAATTAATCAAATATTTAATAATAATATTATTATTATTATTTGATTGTTATGTTGGATTGAGGCAAAGGCAGATCATGTTCTTCTATTCATCCATCACCCACCACTCTTTACATCCGTCATCCCCAGCCAAATTAACATCATCAAAATCACACACCCACACACTGCAAACAAAGAGGAGTGAATTGAAATTAAAATATAAAATTAAAAAACATATTAGTAGTATCAGTATCATAAAATCACCAATAGCATGCATAACAACTCATAAATATCTTGTGAATTGATAGTAAGTCGTTAGTTGTACTAGTATTACTTACTTTTACTGCATATCTTAAATTCGTCATTCCACAATGTATATATTATCACATTCAGAATGAGTTGATTTGATTGATTGACTGGCAGAGAAAGGAAAGGAGTTGTCTTCTTCCTCCTATCAATCAGAATAGAACATCCCACTCCAACAACCCACCTTTGTTTTGCTGACAACCATAGTTGTTGTCCATATTAAAAATAAAAATGAAAATTTTGCAAAAAACCAACAACAACAAAAAAAAAAAAACAAGAATGAACCAACATCATAACAAAAATAATTATAGCTCAATTATAATATTAATAAGTAAATTAAAACTTTGACATGAATGAACAAATTAAGATATATTAATTTGAATGCAATAGTAAATTATTTAATATCAATAACAATAACAATAACAATATATTATTATTAATTATCAATAATATCCATCATCACCATCACCAAAAACAATAATATCATTTATTTAAAATATAAATAACTAATAACTTACTTTCAATTCAATTCACATTCATTCACCCCCACACTTTGCATAGATACCAACACATACATAAATACTTGCATTACATACATAAATACACTACACTCACACTCACACGCCACACATCATTAGTATTTATCATTATTATTGTTATTATTATTATTTCTTCTTAAAAAGTAATAATAATAATTAAACATATAATAATAATTATAATATACCTAACTAAACTTAGTCAACCTAAACTAACTAATAACTTCTTATTTATTTAATTTTGAATTTTAAAAATATAGTATTTATGATATTTTAGATCTTAGATATGTTCACTTTTTATAAATGATTACACTTATGAATAGTAATATATAATAGTAGTAATAATAATAATAATAGTATAGCTTTAGCACATAGTAAATACCAATTAGTAGTAATACAATTGATATAACACTATCCAACACCCAACAACAACAACAAACTGTCAACCAATCAATCACCTTCCATCCCATTTATTTTGTATTATATTTTTTTAATTTTAAATAGAATCTTTATTTTATAGTAGTATATAGTTTAGTAACAAGTGTAGAAGTAATAATAACATTAATCAATAGGTTTGGTCGTAGTCAGTAGTAGTTAGTAATTAGTACAATAATCATAATAATACTACTACAACCACAACAATATCATCAACAGGCAAAAAAAAAAAAAAAAAACCAACAAAAAATCAACAAAAAAAAAACTAAAAAAAATAACAAAAAACAACAACACACAAAATCAATAATTTTATATAGGGATGACATCTTCTGTAGAGAAGAAGTCCTGGATGAACGAAATAATAGCAAGAAGATCGTCAACTTCTCTCCCAACTACACCTTCATTCATGAATAAACAAGTAAATAAACTCCATCAGGCTATTGCCTTGAAGGACTTGGCTAAGGTCAAGCAGAGACTATCACAGGCAAGAAAAGCAAAGTTAGAGTTGGCCGGTTTCGATAATATGGATCAAACTCCCTTGTGTGCAGCACTCAGACAAGGCTCATTTGATATTGTAAAAGATATACTTTCATTTTACCAAGCAAATAAGTATGTATCGACTCAAGATCTACACTAGTACCATTTGGTAATTAACCTGTGCTTGCCACCCAATAACATTAGGATGGATATTAATCAGCAAGATAAAAATGGATATACACCATTGCATGTAGCAGCAAGTTATTGTGATGATCAGATTTTAATATTATTATTGCATTTCGAAGGAATCAATGTAAATCTTACGAATGACGACAAGAATTCACCACTTCACTACTTTTGTCAAAAGTTCAAGTCACCAAACTGTCAAGAACCTTTCCAACTTTTTATTAAGAAAGGAGTTAATGTAAATCTCCAAAACAAGAATGGTGAAACTCCACTTCACAAATCAATTTTCAATAATTCTGTTCGTTTACTTATGGTAAACTTTTTATTAGAGGTAAGATTCATTGGGTAAATTATTAGGTTACCACTGGTATACTTATATATCTTATTATAGGCTGGCGCAGAAGTTAATGTACTTAATTCAAGAGGTGAGAGTCCTCTTCATTTTGCAGTAAGACTTGGTCGTGAGGATTTGGTATCGGTATTGGTTAAAGCAGGTGCAGATATCACAGTAAAAGGAAATGAAAAGAAAACATGTTATGAATTATCTCTACAAGGTGGAAATGTAAAAGTAATCAATTTTTTTAAAGAATGTTCAAGGTAAATTTATTATGATCTAGATCGACAATCAGCTTCTCAAGTAGACCACTAACCGATAACGTTAATAGATGTATACAATTGGTTAAAATCAATAGAATTAGAACAATATTGGTTAAACTTTGTTAAAGAAGAGATCTTTATGGATTTATTGCCAGATGTAGATGAGAAGACATTGGATTCATTAAAGATTACATTTAGTGGTCATCGTTTGAAGATTGTAAAGAATTGTAGATTATTAAAGGATCAGGTACATACAACCGAGACAAGCGGTATTAATAGTATGACCAACAGCGATCATACTGGCGCAAAGAAGTTTTCAATGGAGTCGTTGAGATCGAATACACCCAACTCTGTCGGCAGCATGGAGTCATCGGGCTCCATATCGTCAGATGAGCTCAAGGAAACCCTCTCGAGTCTTGCAGATATTAGTAGCAACGCAAACTATGTCATCCACAACTCAGAGTTGGAGTACACCCTCAAGTTGGGTTCAGGTTCGAGTGGAAAGGTATATAAGGGTATCTACAAGGGCAAGGAGGTAGCCGTCAAAGTATTAAAAGCAATCACAACACAATCACAGCTCGAGGAATTCAAGAAGGAGTTTCAAATTATGGCATCCATTCGCTCGCCCTACATGGTCACATTCTACGGAGCCAGCTTGGAGCCAAAGCTTTGTATGGTAATGGAGTATTGCAGTCGTGATTCACTCTACCACGTGATGAACACCAAGAAATACGATATTGGTTGGGACCGTTTCTTCCAATTCACCATGCAGATGACACTAGGAGTCCAATGTCTCCACAACTGGACACCACAGATTGTACATAGAGATTTCAAGTCACTTAATCTCCTCGTTAACGAAGATTGGGAGTGCAAGGTCAGCGATTTTGGTCTCTCACGTTTCAATACCGCCGATAATTTAGAAACACTTTCAAAGATTCGTGGAACCTTTGCCTACTGCTCACCAGAGGTAGCCAACGGAACAGGTCACCATATACAACTAAATCAGATATCTATAGCATAGGAATTGTGTTCTGGGAACTGTTGATCCGCGTCATCAACGGCGAATACTCGCGTCCCTACACAGAGTACCCTCACATCAAGATGGACTTTCAAATCATGCTTAACTCGAAGGAGGGTCTCAGACCAACACTACCAGCCAGCTGTCCTGCTGGTCTCGTAAAACTATATAGACAATGTGTACATCAAGAGCCCTCACAGAGACCTTCGTGTGAGGAAATCATCAAAGCACTCAACCAACTTCGCCAAGAGTATATTTCATCGAAATCCGAGTGGGATTCAATTCTAAAGAAATCAGTTAGTATCAGCAGCAACAGCAACTCATATAATAGTAATAGTAATAGTCTTTTAAGTATATCAAATCAACCCAATACAAGCACATCGACAACATCAACATCCATCCCAACCTCACCCAGTTCTTTAAATTCAGGTTCATCCCTTTCATCAATTTCCTCCATCAAGAGTCCAAACAATGGAAAATAATAAATCAAAACATAGAAAAAAATATTAAAAGCACAATAACATCAAGTAATTTATTATTATTATTATTATAATTTTCCGATTTTCAAATATTTTTTCATTTTAATTTGATTTTTACATCTTTTCTTGATACAAAAACACACCACCACTACCAATCAATAAAAAGTAAGTCGGTTGGTTTGAGTCGACTAGTGTGTTTTTCATTAATACTCATCAATTATTTATTATTATCTATCTTCATATGAATACATAGCTTATTTATTAATCATGAATATATCTATAGGATATATAGATACTAATTCTGATATTGAAAACAACAACAACAATAACAATAACAACAATAGTAGTAACAGTAACAATAACAGTAACAATAGTAGTAGTAGTAGTGATAATCAGGGACGACAATTTAATAGAATAAGTAGCAATGATGTTGGTGGAACGTTGTTAGTATTGGTTATATAGATTCAAATAATAATAGCATTACGAGTACAAGTCATGCTTATATCAATAGCGACAGTACCAGTAGTACGAGTACAAGCTATGCCCAACAACATCATCAACAACAGCAGTTTACTGGTCATAGTCATAGCCATATACATCAACAATATGTTCATCATCAGCAGCAACAGCAAATCGAATTAGATTCATTGGATGGACAATCATTTTCACAATTATCATTTTTTGGTGGTAATCAACATAATACGAGTTTCATTGATCCCGATTCCTGTTCAGATGTAGAATCTATTCAGTCGGGCCTTGATGAAAATGATCTTGAAAACATTGAGCACTACTTTCAAGCGCAAGAGAATGGTTTGAAATCACCTTCACATGAATCATCTGCATCCTCTTCTTTCAAATCAACCGGTATAAACATCATAAATTCCCACAGCATCGGCAATGAAACAAAAATAGTATCAGCTCTGCTGGTATGGGCAGTGGCCACGGAAGCAACAGCTACAATAAACGTGGTCACGATCATATCTACGAGCATGGATCAATGATGGGAAATGCTCCATCAAGTCCACAGCGAGCACACCCCGTCAATCTCTGGTTCGAACCGCTCTCCAACATGGTCGACAATGAATTCGACCAAAGTGAGTCGGGACTCAGAGAGTTTCCAACAACACACACCCAACAATCAATATAAAATCATGGACCTCTCTCACAACATGATCAGCACACTACCCGAGCAAATGGACAACCTCCGTCAACTCAACCAGCTGATTCTCTTCAACAACGCCATCGAGGCAATACCTCCCACCATCAACACACTCATCAATCTCACCATTCTCGATCTTTCACATAACAATATAAAGTCACTTTGTAGCGAGATTGGCTCGCTGCGGTCACTTCGCGAGCTCTACCTCTGTAACAACGAGCTTGTCGAATTCCCAGCAACACACAGACTCAAGTCACTCAGAAAACTGCTGCTAGACAACAACCTCATCAAGACGGTGGCAGCCGAGTCGATAGAGACCCTTGTACAGCTTCAAACTCTCGATCTTTCTCATAATCAAATTAGCAGCATCGATGGAATATCCAGGCTCGTCAACCTGAAGGTATTCAACATCGCGAGAAACCAGCTCTTGGAAATGCCTGACATCAAGGATCTTGAGAAGCTTCACAGTGTTTCTATGGACTACAACCACATTAGCACAATTCCTGAGAAACTTTTGACCTCACTCGGTCGTCTTTCTAAATTCACGATCAGCAACAACCGACTTAAATCCATCCCATACACGATCCATCACCTATCATCGCTGATTGAACTCAATATTTCAACCAATCACATCGAAGCAATACCCGACTCAATATGCTTCCTCTCTAGCCTCAAGAAGTTAGATATTTCAAACAACAACATCAAGCAACTCCCAAGTGATATTGGATTCCTAACGAAGCTGATAGACTTGCAAATGTATAATAATCAAATCTCCTCAATTCCAACAAGTTTTTTAAAATGCCGGTAAGTTGTCATCATCCAGATCAGTAATTAAATTGACATATGGGACTAACGGAAGACATACAATATTAGATCAATAAGAGAGATTGGTGTGGATGGCAATCCATTGCCTTCATTTTGCCATCTTGGATTAAAAGCAATCAGATATCATATCAAGCATCCCGATTGTGATAAGCTAGACATTGATATACTCAATGAAGAATCTTTTGACTTTCAACAAGTTCCAATTTCTGGAAATCCAAGAAGAAATATGGAAGAAAGCTTTGTTAATTTATTTGGAAACAATAGCAGTAGCAATAATAACAATAGTAGCAATACAGAGTGCGACATCAACAACAAAAAGGACTCAACTCTGTTGGACGATGTTAATTCCACACCTAAAAATAGTTTGCGACTATCAAACTCCTTAAAGAATTCTCCACCGAGGGTTAGATATGAATGGGAGATTGATTTTAAGGAGCTGGAGATTGGAGAGCTCATTGGACAAGGTGGATTTAGCAAGGTGTATCATGGATACTGGAGGAAGAATGAAGTGGCCATTAAGCAGCTGGAACTACAAGGATACAAGTCGCTAGACGATTTTCGCCATGAAGTTGGTATACTAAGCAAATTGAAACCACACGAGAATCTACTGCAATATTATGGTGCCTGTACACAAGGACAGTACTGCTATATTGTCACAGAGTATCTGCCACGTGGTTCTCTGCATGATTTACTTCATCGTGAAGGAACAAAAGGACTTGTCAAAATCGACCTGAAACTGATTCTCACTTTTGCCATGGGAGTGGCGCTTGGATGCTACCATCTCTCTAACTACGAACCACCAATCTACCACACTGACCTCAAATCAAAGAACTTGCTCGTGACTAACGCGCTCAAGATAAAGATATGTGACTTTGGACTTGCTTCATGTAAGAAGAAAGACAATGGAATTGACAAGGATCGACTCACCTATGCCTACTATGCAGCACCCGAGATTTTTAAATTGCAA
Organism: Heterostelium multicystogenum; assembly: GCA_003667245.1. NCBI lineage: Eukaryota > Evosea > Eumycetozoa > Acytosteliales > Acytosteliaceae > Heterostelium > Heterostelium multicystogenum. The sequence goes on along the minus strand of RCNN01000001.1, from coordinate 54,138 downwards.
ACCATTCACTGAAAAGAGCGACGTGTATGTAAAATATATATAACTGGTGGTTGTTAGCAATTATAATTTTCACAGAGTGTCACACTAACTAACAACATCATTGACAATATAGATTCTCATTTGGAACGATACTTTGGGAACTGATTACAAACTCGATACCATTCAATGGTATGGATCCACACTTTGTAAAAGATCTACTCAAGTCAGGAAAACGATTGGAAATACCCGAGAGCTGTCCCGATGTATTTAAAACACTCATTAATGAATGTTGGGAGCAATCACCAGAAAAGAGACCATCTTTTTCTCGATATTTACTATCGCCTGGAACAAATCAGAGTTAGCCACAATATAAAATAAATAATCTGTTGATGTTATTAACAACTATTTATATTTGTTGAATCCAACTAATAATAACCAAAACGACATTTGTCTTTCTTGTAAAACTTTGATTAAATTAATGACTGTAACTTTAACTTGACTTTAACTTTCAATATCTATCTATCTTTCATAAAGTTGCAATAATAAAATGAGTAGTCCATTTGAATTTGCTTTTGAGTTGATACCAAAATATTTGTCATAATAACTGATCAGTTGTAAGTTCACATATTGGACATTATTGTTTCCCATGATTATAGATTTAACCACTGTTGAGTAGGTTCCTTTCAATAGGAAAGTGAACTTACCATATGATGATTTAGATATATAATCAACTTAAAAAGAAATCAATATAAATATTATTTTGATAGATTTTCAAGTTAATACATACTTTCGACAACTGAAAATGGTTCACTTTTTCTTACAAAGACCTCTACCGAGACATAAAAGAGTTGCTCTGTTATATTTTGAATGGTAATCAATGCATTGTTGGTTGGCATCTCAAAATCACCTTCATATTTGCTTCTATTTTATTCAGATAAATCGATATATCGTTCACATTATAACCGAAGTTAGATCCATAAATATAAATAGTGGAATTTGATTGCTTGACATCGGAAATCTGTGGTTCTATAAATATTCAATAAAGGTAAATAAATGATTACAATCTTAAAGATTTAAACTTACTCTCCCATATGATTCTTAGAGGTACTTTATACGTAGAATTTATATAGGAAGTGGTAAATATACAATATTGTATCAACATATGATTTCTGGATGTTGAGATCAATGAAATCTTTACTCAATTGTAAAGTAGCAGTATTGTCATCGACCGAAGTATATAATATATTACTTTCAACATCATTGATTTGACAGTGATTATTGAATTTAATCTCACAGGAGTATATATTGTAACATCAAAGTTTAAATCACATGAGAGTGTACTTTAAAATGTCACTCACAGTAACACTGCTTGTGTTTTTTTTTATCTGACAAAACCCTTAAAAAAAATAATTCATAATAAGTCAATTGTTATTTAAAATGGTGTGATTGACATTTTAATCTAAACAACTACACATAGTTCACACTATTGATCATTTAGCTATATAATATATCTGAAAAGAAAGTTGAATATTAAAATTGAAAAACAATCATGTTGACTTTATTTTGTAGGTATGAATAAGCAAATGTTTCATTTTGAAAATATTATCGATCAATTTATGTTGATATCCATTGAAATAATGTATTGATTAAGTTAAAGTACATAAATGATTGTAAGCTGGAATATTTAAGTATGGTAATGAAGGCCTTTATTTGAAGATAAATTAAATCTTATTACTTTGCTTTCATTATCTATTATTTATTTTGTTAAGATAAAGCTTAACTTAAGCAATTAGTAGTAGATTTTAAATATGAAACACTCTCTCTTACCATACAAAGAGAGGAGTAACTTTAAATCATTAACGAGCTTCTATTTGTGTTTAATTCAAAGTTCTTAATGAGATGTCTGCATTTAGTTTTGGAAATAACAACTATATACTTACAGTAAAGTCTGATTTTAACCGATAAGGAAAACTAGGAAACAAATCAAGAAAATACACGAAACTAAAGAACAATATTGCTAGATATACTGTTAAAAATTGAGTCTTTCGTTCCATAAATCCATTTTATAGTAATTGTCCGCTTCAACTAAAGTATAATAAATAAACAAAAAAAAATGCTAATCATCAAGAAATAATTAAAATATTTAGAACGCGACCATTGAAAGCCATCCAATTTAGACATGATGTAATTAAAACAATATTATTATTATTAATTATTGTTATGCTCAAAAAATTGATTCTGTCTATATTCTTTATATCTAGTTTGTATGATGATAAAACAATGGTGTAAAAAAAAGTGTTCATTTAGATTCCTAAATTTTGTTGATCATTTTTGAAATCTTAACAAACCCCTATGGATAAATGGATGTAATTTTATTTGAGTGAGACACACACTCCCCATTGAAGGGCACAATAATGTTAAAAAGATAATAAAAATAATTCAAATGAAAATAATGTATTGGTTAATCTATCTCATTTGTGTTGTTAACTAAAATAATAGAATGTTTAGATGATAATATAGACAGAGTATGTTTCGGTTTGAGTTGTAAGACATTTGTTTGATCAATCGTAATAGCTATCTATATATTCAAGTATAATCATTTGATAAGATCATTCATCGAGAATGGCAGTCAATCTTTTATGTCTTCATACAGAGATATCCTGGTTCGATCATTCAATCGATACACTGATCAGAATCATCTGCTTTGAAATCAGTTCAACTCCAATTGACCCAACCAAAGATAGCTTCCATTCCTCATACATTTTTGATAGATTCCATACAATAGACACCATTCAATGCAATAGTATGTATAATATAATATAATATAATATAATCATTTAATGATATATATTTGATATTACAGATTTCTAAAAACTTAACTTCAAAATCAAACCAAATCAGGAATAGATGATGATTTCATTCATAACAATATTAGTAATACAAATATCAATTTGTTTGAGACAGGATATAGAGTTATAAGAAAACATCAGATTTCCATCGAATATAAAAGAGATTATAACTCAGAAATCTCAAACATTTAACATCATTACATACTCTTGGTGTGATTTCTTTTAATGGTTCTATTGGAGTTGGAGATATCCCAGAGAGTGTCACTCGATTGGAGTGTTCAATTTATCACGAACACCATGGCAAAGAGAATTTATACCACCAAACATCAAACATTTAGATATATGCAATGACATTGAATTTGTACCTTCATCATGTCCAAATACATTTGCCACACTTCAACATTTGGAACATTGGTTCTTACTGGTATTTCTTCCAGAAGTGTCATTAATTTTAAACGACTTCCAGAGAGTTTAATCAATATCATCTTCCAGATAATAACAAATTTCAATTTCATAGACTCATTGACGGCTGTAATCGATTACCAAATTTGAAGTTTGTTAAATATGGTGCATTCAATAATAATGGTTTTAGTGGTCAAAAAACGATTAATCAATGGATCAATACAATCAATTAAATTAGATTTTTCAACAGTTCTAACAGATCAAAACAATTGTTAAATCAGTGGAAAACATCAATTTGGTTATTATACAAAAAAAGTAGAATAAGATGTATGGACACCTTCAGTTTTCTTCAATATCTATCCATTTTGATTTTATTATAAACAACAATTTGAGAGACATTCCATCAACAATCAAAAACATAACGATTAAAATAGGATTCAAAAAGTTTTAAAACAAGAAAATTAGATGAAAGTAAGTATTTTTAATAATGGACTCAGCAGATTTAATACTATTTCACAATTGTAAACATTGACAATTTAAATAAGTATATTAATTATCTTTAATAAATATAAATTCCATCTAAATATTAATATTTATTGCTAGACTTCGGTCCTTTAGTTAACTTTCTTATCGGATTCTCAAATTGAACCATTGCCGTTGTCTGTTCCAAATATTCCAATGATTCTACATCGGTTAAACAAACATACATAATATGAAGTATGTTATGTTATTTGATTGGTTATTTCAACAACAGTTGGTTGTTGAAGAAGTAATACATATTTGGATATATCCAAAAATATATATCTAAAAATTATAAAAACATAAAAACAAAAAAAAAAAAACAAAGCTTCGAAAATTGTTAATGTATTCTATGATTCTTAATTTTCCCGACACAAAATGTGATTCTTTTGTACATTTGACCCACCACCAGGCACTAAAAAAAATGAAATTTTCGAATATTTTGAAAGCAAGTTCAATCTTCATCACAATAAAAATTAAATTTAAATAAAATTAAATTAAACAAAATATAATTTATTTATTATTATGGAGTAGTGTGGTGTGTTACTCACACCTTGTTTTTTTATTTTGTGGATAAAAACACACTTATTAATAAGCACTTTTGTTATTGACTTGAATCATTCATTTACTTTCCACCCACCATTTAATTAGTTATCTTATCTATAATATATATATTTTTTATATCGTTTAAATAGTTAGTTATTAATTATATATTTTGAAGAAGAATGTCTGCAGAATTAACTTTTAATAAATATCCCATTCTTGAAGGAACTTGGTCTCGCCGAAGAGAACCCAGGTCTTTATAATGGTAAATGGGGAGGTAAGGGTGATCCATCAGAGTCACCCCAACTAACTGGTGGAAGTAATTGCCACTGTTAGAGGTGTAAGTATACTCTATTATAATATATGATGAGAATCTTCATCATATTAATGTTTGGGAATGATTTATTAATTGGATGATTATGATTTCATTTTTAAGGCCACATCTGAGGAATATGAGAAAACCATTCAAGCTATGATTGCTGCCAAGAATACCTGGGCATTGGTAAGTGACTTTAACATTTCAATTATAATTGAAATTAACATTGATTGGTTTTGTTTTTTTTTTTAGACTCCAGCTCCAAAGGAGGTGAAATTGTTAGATTGATTGAGATTTCACTCCGTGCTAAGCTTGTTCCATTGTCCCAATTGATTTCATTGGAGATGGGTAAGATCTTTGTTGAAGCTAAGGGTGAGGTTCAAGAATTCATTGACGTTTGCGATTTTGCTACTGGTTTGAGTCGTTCCATCAATGGTCAAAGTTATCCTCTGAGAGAAAGGCACACGTTTCTTTTGGAAACTGGAACCATTGGGATTGGTCGTATCATCACTGCCTTCAACTTCCCATGTGCCGTTCTCGGTTGGAATGCCGCTATCTCTTTGATCTGTGGTAATGTTCAATTGTGGAAGGGTGCTTTCCTCAACTTCTCTTATCACCATCGCCGTTACCAAGATTGTTGTCGATGTACTCGAGAGAAGAACGGTTTCGATGGTGCCATCTGCAGCACCATCATCGGTCCAGGTCGTACCGTTGGTGAAAAGATGATCCAAGATAAGCGTTTCGGTTTGATTTCTTCACCGGTTCCACTGAGGTCGGTCGTCGTATCTCATCCGTTGTTCACTCATACTTTGGTCGTACCATCCTTGAGTTGGGTGGTAACAATGCTATCATTGTCGCTGAAGACGCCAACATCGATCTCGCTTTGAGAGCTATTCTCTTTGCCGCCGTTGGTACCACTGGTCAACGTTGTACCACCTGTCGTCGTCTCTTTGTCCACGAGAGCCACTACGACACTGTCCTCGAGCGTTGAAGAAGGCTTACTCCACCGTTAAGATTGGGTGACCCATTGACCGAAGGTACCCTCGTTGGTCCACTCCACACTGCCAGCGCAGTCAAGGAATACACTGAGGTCTCGAAGAGATCGTCAAGCAAGGTGGTAAGATTGCCTATGGTGGTAAGAAGCTCGATCGTGCTGGTTTCTTTGTCGAGCCAACTATCGTCGAAATTAAACCACGATGCCCCAATCGTTAAGACTGAATTGTTTGTCCAATTCTCTACATCATGAAGTTCAGAACCTCGATGATGCTTTTGCCTGGAACAATGAAGTACCACAAGGTCTCAGCTCTTCACTCTTCACCAACAATCAAATGAACGTCTTCAAGTGGATGGGTCCAACCGGTTCCGACTGTGGTATCGTCAACGTTAACGTCGCAACCCGGTGCTGAAATCGGTGGTGGTTTCGGTGGTCACAAGGAACTGGTGATGGTATCGAATCTGGTTCCGATGCCTGGAAGCAATACATGCGTCGTAGCACTTGTACCATTAACTACTCCACGAGATGCCATTGTCCAAGGTATCAATTTCCAATAAACTAAAATTAATTTGTTAAATATATATATAATATAATCAAACAACAAACAATGGATTCAAATTTATTTCATCGAGGTGTTTTCAGAACTGGAGTTGAATGTCATGAGCAAAAATTGGATAGAAGTATAAAATAAATCTAATCATAAATAAATAAATATGTTTTGAGTTTAATTTTTATTTTAGATTCATTTAAATCCTTTGTGTTTTCTATTTTCATGCTTGAAGGTTTTCTTTTTGTTGGTGAAACCTTGGGTATTGAAGGTTGTTGTGGTATGAATTTCTTTAGAATATCAAATGAATCTGGGTGAATTTGGATAGATTTTATCCATTCCAGAATATTCCAACATCGACTTCTTGATATTGCTCCATTCTCTCAAGTATCCATTTCAATGTAAAATCATGGTCACCAGCAAAAATATGTTCAATATAATAATCCGGTTCAAATAGATTGTAAATCAATTTGAGGTAGATTTTGAAGGAGCCATTGCAAGATTTCAAGCTGATCACATCTAATCGCCAATACTACTGTAACTTTTGAGAATAGTGTATGCAATTCATGGCGAGGATACATGGTTTGATTTTGGTGCAGCCATTTTAGCACATCTAGCTGTCCGTTGGCATCATAGAATCCAAAACATCAATAGGAATAACTAACTAAGCTATTGTCAAGAAGATATTGGAATGATATCTATATGTCCATGAATCATAGCTTTGTTTAAAGCGTTTTTCGTGCATACCTTCGTTCTATTTTCGTGGAGGAACTTGACTACATCGAAAAATCCAGCAGCAGCAGCATCGTCCATAGCAGCCTTTGTACATCCTTCAGTTTCTGTTCATATGCAGCCATTTAACTGTTTCGAAGATAACCTTTCCCTGCCGCATTATTCATTGCCTTGTTTGAGCACCTATATAAGTTGGTTCCATGAAGATACTTTAAAGCATCTAATTTTTCCTCGCTTGCATACAGAATCCATAATATCTAGACGGCATCGCTCAGTCCAATTTTCGTGTAGCCATTTTAAGTACCTCTCAAAAGAACCTGTAATGTATTTTGCAATTTCATTAAAAATAGAAGAAGTGCAACCTTCGGTTCTATTCTTTTTGTAGCAATCAAAGTATATGTAAATGTGATTTTCTAGCTGCATTTTCCATTGCCAAATGCGTGCATCCCTCTGTTCTAATTCACATGGAGCCACTGTATTATCTCCAAATATCCAGAGTGAGCGGCTAAATCCATGGCGTTTGAAGTACATCCTTACCTCTGTTCGTATGTAACCACTTGAGAGCATCAAATCTGCCATAGTATGCTGCATTATCCATTGCATTGGTGCTGCAGCCTTCTGTTCTATTTTCATGTAGCCACGCCAAGATATCCATATATCCGAATTTAGCTGCCCTGTCCATTGCTTTGTATGTGCATCCCGCATTTGTGTTGCCTGTGTAGCCATTTGAGCATTTCCAGATTCCTGCTTTGGAAGCGTTGTCCATTACCTTCGTGTAGTGGCACATCCAAGTTGTGCGAATAGCTTTAGAATATCAAAAAAGGTTGCACAATGCAGCCTCTCCATTAAGCAATTGTCGTATTTTTTTTCAGTAGATGATTATGCTTCTTGAGTAGATAGTGTATGACTTCTAACTTTCCAGAGACTGGTTGCATACAAGAACATGTCACTATTCATCACACATCCTGCGAATCGATTGAGGAAAAGCCACTCAATTAATCTCTATATTTCCTGCACTAGCTGCATTGTCGAATACATTGTGTAATAGACCGTTCTCTTCATTATAGGGATTCTTAATTCCAATTTTCCAACCAAGAATTTCACGACTTCCATGTTACCGCTTCTGTGGTGACATGCCATAGCATGCGCTAGATTCCACTTTCTAAACTTGTAACGTGACAACACATATCTAATTATGTCGATTCTGCCATATTGTGACGCGCATCTAAGTATATGATAGACAATATGCACACCACTTGAACAGATTTGACGATCAACATGAAAGAAGTCAAGCAGAAAACACTGTCAACTCCAAAGTCGTCTGTGACCCTCCAATGGCATTCCTAAACAACCTAATAATGCCGTATTCATTGAAATAGCGATAGTCTTCCTCGTCAAGGAATACCTTTAGCAAGTCAAAATAGTTATAGAATGCCAAGACATGAGGTTGTTCAACAACTTCATGCCACTTCCAGAAGTGATGGTAGTTCTGTCTATTGATAGAATAGACACTCTGAAAGATAATCTTATTTAATATATGATTATTAAATATTCTCGAAAATAGTATCTTGTCCATGACTCAGTCGTCTGGTCTGACTTTACATTTGGTGTCGGCACCGACAAATCTTTATTCAATCTTGACTTTTTTTTTTAAAATATATGGTGGCACTGAAAGTTTAGATCTTTTTTACAATTTACGCTTCCGGGACAGGGTGTTAGAAAAATACAACACTAAACTGTTAATGTATGTTTGTCTCTGAAGTGGTTGTAAAGTATTAATAATAATAATAAAATCAAAGATTTTTTAATTAGGTCTAAATATATGGTTGTTAGGTTCAATGTTTATTAACAATAATATTAATAATAAATAAAATTTATATTTGGTTTGGCTTGGTTTATATCGGGATATTCAATTCTATGTACATTGCTTTTATATTTGTGTGTGTGTGTGTGTGTTTCAACAACAATACTAGGCTGTGTCTAGTTATCTAATAGTTTCTCATCGATTTGCAATGATTGGATATCTCTTGGCATTAGACGAATGAGTCCAAGGGTATGGGTGTGTTGGACTCTAAGACGTGTGACGAATGGACGGAACAAAAAGAACATAAATCGCTACGATTGCAACCATTCCAACACTGAAGGCAATGGTGATGTTGTTGACCGATTTGGTTTGGGCATCTTGCCACTCGTCAAAGAACAAAAAGGTTGCTCTGGCCATACCGTCGTGGACTTCGTTGTTTCCAACGGAATTGATCCACATCAATGGTGCCATCGATTGCGACAACAAGGTGGTGTTGGTGTGGGCAATCTCGAGAGCTTTCTGAATGAATTGCTCAACGGTCCAGTCGAGTCCGGGGCTGACGTCGGAGTAGTAGGTATCGTTGGAGGGACGGCACAAGGTCTTGTTGATCATGTAGCATCCATATCCACCTTCCATGAGAGTACGTGTTGCCGACAAAGACTGAAGCTGCTGGTGCCTCGATTGTAAGTCATTGACGAAATTTCAATAGAAGTCCTTGGAAGTAGTCGATCTTCATGGTGACATAGTCAAAGGAGTAGTAGATAACCATGTGGAGATCGGTATATCTTTGTGCACAGAGGACCAAGTCATTACCAGCGTTGGAGTCCTTCAAAGTCTCGGTAAACGAGACAAAGAGCGACATGGTGATGATACCAAAACAGGAGGAACAAGGCAAACATATAGGAGTAGTGCAAATTTGATCAAGATGGATCTGAGTGATTTCTTGTTGACGTTACGCTTCTCCATCTTGATTGGGGTGTCCTGTAGCAAATGATCTTTTTCTTCGTCACCTCCCTGGATCTTCTCCATATCGATGACTTGTTCTTTCTTCAAATCTTCTTTCTCTTCCTTGTTGTCCTCGGGTCCTGATTCATAGAACTCTAAATCACGGTCGGATGAGCTGTCAATGTTGTTGAGGAACTTAGGCTTCTTGGCTGCCAACTTCTTAACCATGTCTCTTGGAGCCAAGGTGAATAGCATCATAGTACGGAGAGTCTCATTGGTGATTCGAGATACAACTGGACGGAACAAAAGGACTGCTATCAATACAAGAACAGCAAAGACAACTGCCCATAGAATAAGGATCAAAACAACATGGTTGACAGCAACGTCCTGAATGTAGGCGATGTAGGTTTCTTGGATCTTAAAGAATTCGTTGGTAATCGCTACTGGTCCGTTGTTGGTTACGAATTGGAAGTCGATATCGTATTCAATGTTTGTCCACTGTTGCATTGGATGTGAAAAGAGTTCACGACCATAGTCAACGAAAAGGTTAGCTCCTTTCCAAAAGTTGTACTCCATGTCTATCCATTCTGCAGAGCTTGGAACATAGACTGTGAAGTTACCACTTGGCTCATTGTAAAGGCTGTACAAAGCACCGAATGAAGGCTGGACTGGTCTGGTCTTGTTGAAATCAGAGTATTTGAATACACGTGATCCAATATCATACATATGATATCCATACTGTGACATCAATTCTGACATATCGTCACCAACAAAACTGTATGGCTGTGTCTCTCCCCAGTAGATGGCATGGTGTATATTCTCCAGTATGTTAATCGACCGTATTGCCTGTAGTTTCATTTGACCGAAGGCTGCTGAATTTGTTGGCGAATGCGAATCCGACCATTTGCTTAGCGAATCCAGCAATCTCGACGGAAATAGAGGCAGCTTCTCCAAGAGAAACGATGCCTTGGAATGAATATTTCTGAGCGAGTGTTTGGTTACGGAGGACAACGAATGAGGAGATCAGGAAAATCAAAGCTAAAAATGCAGTGACGAAAATAAGCCATGAAAGTTTGGTGATGGAGTTGGATTGTTGGTACTCGGCATAACGACGAGCTGAACGGTGGCTTGAACCGGAGGTGTCGGAAGTGTCTTCATCCTTGGAGCTTGAGTTTGGACGGTCCAATGACTCTTTTTCGAGCTTCTCGTCTTGGTCAGAATCGATTGTAATTGCACCAAGTCCACCTTCGTGCTCCATAGAGAGCGACTTACTCATTGACTCCTCAATGTTGTCAGCACGCTTACTGAGACGGTTTGACATGTGACGGTCCTTGACAACTTCATCGAGGAACTGGGCATAATCACGGAGTACACGCACTGAGCTTGGGTTGAGGCTGAGTAAACGCTCGTATTGCTGAGTGGCATTACGCTCACTGTTGGCAAATCTTGCTAGACAATGAGGAAAGACGGCTGAGATCAACAGTTTCATGGACGAGGTGACGCCAGAATCTACGGATGTATTCGAGACACTGGTGTGGGAACGTCTGGCTCCAGAGTAGAGCTTCTTGAATTCCATGTACGAGACAAAGTCTTCGATTTTGGAAGCATTTGGACCACGGAGCTCAGAGTCCATCATTTGTTCACGATCACGGTCACGTTGGAAAATGAAGAAACGAATATCAATCATCTTTGGATTGAGGGAACGCAACTTCTCGAGCGAGGCGTAACCAACATGACGATCCTTACGAACTGAAACCAAGAAATTGGAGTAAGCCATCCAGACGAGTGTGGATCTTGGGAAATATTGGAGACCACATTGATAGAAGAGATTGGCACGATCGATAGACTCTTGGTTTGACTCACGGTCCACAAGGAGACTACGAGCCATGATTTCAACCATATGGGAGAATACATATTTAGACTCAAAGAACTTGAAGGACAACTCCTTCTTGCTACCAAGTTGACCTTCAGCAAACTTGACACGATTCTCTGTGAGCTGGGCAGTGGAAGTAGTGAGTTCAATGGCACCTTTCTCACCGTTAGCAAAATCGGAACGACTACGACTTCTGCTCATACCACCATTGGCGAGGAAAAACTCCTCCAATTTGATATTTAGCCAACGGTAATAGAAGTAGTTAGTGAAGTAACCGAGTAAGAATGCAGGGATTACACCAACCAAGGCCAAATAAGCTGTGGTGGCTGAGGACTTGTCTGAAGCACCCAAGGTTGCGATTGTCAAAATTGAAACCCAAAGTACACCTGTATACAATCCAGTTTTCTAAAACAAAAAGCATTAGTTTAGTATTTACAAGTCCAATACCAGAATACGAGTGAATACTTACGACTTGATTGAGAATTTGATTGTTAAATGGCAAAAAGAAAATGGATCCAAAGGTCAACCAAATCATTCCAATGAAGAAGGTAATTGAGAGTACCCATGGATATTTATAAAGTAGAGTAAAGAAGAATGAGAAAATAGTCTTTACCAATAAAATAGTAACATCAAACTGTTTTAAGAAGGATACATCATTAGTCAGCTGGTTCTTTCCAACTTTTCTTTCAACTGTTTAACTTACTCTGGCATGTGGCTTTGCAAATCTGGTTGTGACGGTGGTGTCGTATTCATAGTAGGTCAAAGATGTAAGGAATGCGATCAAACTGAATGCAATGATGAGCACTATGGAGATGGCGGCCAATGGCGAATTGGTAGAGCCAAAGCACTGAATACTCTCATTTTGATCGAGGAATTTGGCCAAGACACGCTGGTCGATTTGGTCTGTCTCGCAGTACAGACTTATCAAAAACAAAGAAATTATAGGTATATACAATACACTAACTGTGAAACTTACGAACCAACGGAGTGTTCGGATTAAATGAATGTTGGCAATACGACCTTGATAGAACTTGTATCCAACATAAAACATGTTGAGGAAACCGAGTAACATCAAGGACACAACGATCCAAAACAAAATAGTATATGACTGGTATTTGAACAAAGCCGAAGGATGTGAAAATGGTGCAATGATACGGGTGAGCCAATAGCCAGTTTCTCCTCCCCATGGAAACACTGCTTTAAATCCAAACGATACCAATTCTAAATTTCAAAATTCGAAAGTGATAGGAGTTAGTGAATTGATTTGAAGAGAGGCAAATTCCGTGAGTGGACTGATTAACTTACGAATGAATTCGATGATGGTACTCAAAATGGTAAGAATCTTTGGGAAGGTGTTGTTTTTGGTCATGGCATACATTACAGAGTATGCTCCCTTCTCAAAAGACTTTGTGAATTTGAAAATCTTGTCGAAGGGAAGTATTGGAACTATTTCCGCTACTTCCATAAGAGTTCTTCGAGTAAAGAGAAGACATTTTTGACAATAGTCGTGAGCCTACTAAACACACGAGACTTAATTTTTATTAATAATATTACAGAAGTATATATATATATTTAGTTGCAGAAGGAAAAAATAGATCGATCGAAAAATAATATATGTGAAGATATGTGAGATTGTTGATAAGTGAAAGTGAGATAGGTAGAGGTGATTAGAACTAATTAATACGAGATAGTAAAAGAATATATAGTATAGTATGTGAAATGTTATATTATATAATTGTATAAGTATATGTATGTGAATATATATGTTATATTATATATCCTTTACAAATCTGTGATTCGAAAGATGACAAAAGTAGAATAAGAAACAAAAGTATACTTCTGAAGCTTTTATAATAATAGAAAAAGAAGAAGAGGTGGTTGAGGCTTTATGTCCTAAGAAAGTTCAAACTGTAAATTCTATGATTTGCTACTAGTTTGTTTGACAGGTTTGGTTCTTGTGATACATGCTATTACCACACCATAAAGAGTCCAAATAAATCAAGGATGTACTAACGTTTGGACTAAATTTCGTTTTGAAAATAGTTTGGATAGAATTGCTTAGGATCTTTCTAAATTCAGCTAAATGATTGTAGATGATGGTAGAATGTGACAACAAGGTCAGGGCTCTAATATGACAGACCTTAATGTCAGGTTCTTCTTCAATGAGGAACCTTGATAGAAATCCAAATCACCCATACTCTTTGATCAAAATAAAAAACCATTGATTGGTCTACTTAATACAGTCATCTCTTGTAGATCTGCTTAATCAAACCATGAGGCAAAATGTGATTCAGTGTGATTGAAATCATCAACTAAAAATTTATCGGGTATTGGATAAAAACAATTTTTGAAAAGACCTATATCTAAAATTAAGAAAAGTCCCCATTTGCTTCTTAGACCTGACCCAATATTGATGTTTTTTCGAATATTGAGATGGGAGCGTTCATCAAAAACCCACTAATGTTGCACCAAAAACAAACCATCAAATCAAATCAATTTGCAAAGGTCATCCAAAAATAAAAAAAAAACTAAAAAATTCATGAACAAAAATAAATGTTTGATTTCTATTAATATCAGAGGTCCCTTCTTTTTAAATCTTTAAAAATAATCAAATTGCACCATCATTGGTCATCACCCACCAGAGAAAAAAATAATCATTCCAAAAACCAGTCAGTTAAATGCATGTTGTCCATTCAAAAAAATAGTAAATCAGTAAATTTGATCAACAAAACACAAGTCACTCACTCACCACACGTACTCCTTTAATTCTACTGGACACTGTCTCTCTTTAAAAACACATCTAACTGCTTTAGATCTTGATTTTTTGTTTTTCTTGAAAAGTGCTAACCAACAAAAACAACTCATAAATCAAACCATCCCAAACATTCAATCCATCCATTAAACCATCCTCATTTAGTAGTGAACAACAAACAAGTTGAATGAGTTTAGTATATTCTTGTAAGTACTAGTTTCAGACCTCCACTCGATCCATTCAATCGATGATCGAGATGTTTGTTTCAATTTGATCACCGATAAAGAATGATGACAAGTTGTAAGCAAATCACCTTCACACACACACATTTATTGATGTAGTAGAGTACCAACTCAAATCTTTGAATTCGATGTATTTGGTGTCTGTTGTTTGCAGGCTGCCATTTCAACACCACACTCTTTTCAGATAAAATTTGGTGTAGGCTTTTGTTTAATTAATTAAACACGTGTGTTTATTTTTGTCATCGTTCCATCTACTTAAATCTAGCCAAGATCTGCCAATGCAGCTTAGCTCGTCGGCCTCACCACACAGTGCGCACACCTATCATCTTGATTACTAACTTTATTTTGATTTTATTTATTGATCATTTTGTGTTGTGCTTTTCAATCAAGGGGGTTCTGGATCCTCTGGTCAGTTGGGGCTTGCTTCTGATCTGGACGTTAGTGTGCCCAGTAAAGTCCATCTCTCATTGTTTAATTTTGAAAACAACAAGATCTTCTATTGGTCGATCAAACAATGAATCAACCAAACACACTACCAGTGTTGACCAACTTACAAGTACCACACAATCTGATGGATTGTTGGGCACACTTCCATCCTCATTATATAGTATTGATGTTGTTGGTGGAGGTTATCATACGTTGTTCATCCTGAATGATGCAAGGAGCAACCACAACACGGGCAAAAGCAACAAGATGGTGATCATCCCACTACACAGCTCTACGTATGTGGAGGAAACGACTGTGGTCAGCTGGGTGTTGTTAGTTCTGGTGTGAGCATCACTAACACTAACTCCACTACAGCTACCTCCAGGCCCTGATGAACAACAAGAGAAAGCCAGTGTAGTCAGCGCAGCGGCAGGCTGGAGTCATACCCTAGTTTTAGATTGTAAATATTAAGTTATCAAGTTGATTTGATATGTTTTCTTGATAGAGTATATCGTATCGCTTTGTTTAACAACTTATACTAATTCCTAATTGATTGGATTCGATGATGATATTGTTGTTGATTTTAAGCTAAAGGTTTAGTTTATAGTTTTGGTTCAAATAACTATTCCCAACTTGGTTATTCCACAACCACCTCCACATCCTCAGCCTCATCCACAACTACCACTTCAGCCTCGATACCGTCTTCTCTCTTCTACCACCAGCAATACTAATTTACAAGTGTTTGGACAAGAACAATCAAATGCTTTTAAAACAACAAGCAGCCAAGCTGCACCTAGTACCAAACAAAGATTAATCTTAAAGAAAAAAAAAGAATACAAGCTTAAAGCAAACCAATCAATATGTTTCAAGAGTCATCGAGCATCTTAGTGGTATTAAAAGTCATTAGGATTGCCTGCGGATTGAGGCATTCAACTGCAATAACAAGTGAGCACGAGCTTTATGTGTGGGGATGTAATAAGTTTGGACAACTTGGACTAGAATCAAATCAGGAGACAGTAGATGTACCAACGAAACTACAAATACTCAACACATCTACTGACTCTAATAGCCTCTCAGGCTACCTACAAATTGTGAAAGATAGCCTGCGGGGCAAAGCATACACTCATTATGAGTAGTGAGGGTAAGCTCTTTTCTTTTGGTAGCAATAGATTTGGCCAGCTTGCTCTTGGCGACACACAAGACAACGCAACACCAACGCCAATCAACACCCGACAGTGTCTCCCAGAGTTGCTTGAGGTAGATCATTTTGATATTCAATGTGGCTGGAGTAACAGCTGTCTTTTCAACCGAACCGCTGGAGTGTTGTATTTATGTGGTCGGGGTGACTATGGGCAACTAGGAAATGGAATGTTCCAAATGGAGCCACAAACAAAGTTTCCAACCTCTCAATTACACACCTTTTGACAAACTGCGTATTTTAGATTATTCAATTGGTTCAGAGCATTTATTGGTCCTCACAGAGGATCGAACACTCTACTCTTTTGGCTGGAACGAGCATTTCCAGCTTGGACTTTGCGAAGATGTAATTCCAGGCAAGGATGGAGATAACCAATGTAATCCATGTATAGTTAAACCCATTACAGAGTTACTCCATTCGTCAACAACTTCAACTTCAACATCAACTTTAACACAAATATATCAAAAGAATTTTGTAAGGTGTGGAAGTGGCCATTCATTTTTTATCATTAGCAACTCCCCCAATTAATAAATATATAATTTGATTATTTATCTTTAAAGATATATTTATAGGAACAACACAAGTTTCTTTCTGTCTTCATTACAAAAATATTCTTGTAAATTTAAACACTCTATTTTTATGAAAATTTTAGCACTTTACCAATCCCATCTTTTGGCTGAGAGTAAAGTGTGACTCATCACCAAACTGGATTTATTTGTTTAAACTTTGTTATTGATCAATTTTTAAGTTAAGTTAGATCTAATTTTATATCTAAGAGTTTAAAAGAAATTATTTATTAATATATATATATATATAAAAACAATGAAGCCAGAAGGTATTATATATGAATATTCAATATTTAATTATTTTAGAATGGATTACTAATATTATTTGTTATTGTTTTAGTCGTTAAAACTATTGTCCTGATAGGACTAATTGGTTCTAGTGGAATGGTGTCTGAGGGTGTAAATAAAGGTACTGGTGTTAAATTTTATTCAAAAAACAATCCTCTGGAGCCAAATAACAACAGAGCTGGAAGGAGAAGAAGGAATTTTAAAACAGGAAAGCGAAACAACAACCAAGTTTTCACAAAAATTTAAATGCCACCATAGATAGATTGTATCCACCATAATATATATATAAAGATTTTGTATAAATAAATGTAAAGCAATATTTTTTTAATTTATTGAAAAGAATTAATTAATTGGTCACCAAATGAATGATTGACCTCAACGTAGCATTGCCGACTAATTGTGTTTTATTTGTTTATCCAATTGGATAAGGTTGTGAATGAATGATGATTGATTACTTCTAATTAGTTTGATATATGATTGTTGTATTGGTTTGGTTAAATTTACAATAATTTAGCTTAGACTAAAGCATAGGTTCAAGTTCTTTTCTTTTGGATTGGATTAAGGAGTTTGGCTTGTTGTTGGATTTATAACCATCTACATTTGTTTGACAGCAATGAGTTGATGCTAATCAAACTAGGCTATTATTAGTTTGTTGTTAGTTTTCATTGTCATCCTCAGCTGGAGTTATGTTTTTGCTCAACTGCTGACGAATCTCCTCTTTCTTTTTGGTGGAGCTCTCTTTTAGTTCGGCGACTTTCTTTTCCATGTGATTCATGATATCGTCAATCTGTAGCTTAAAGTTGATAGTTGAGGTATTCTTCCACCTTCATTTGCCAATATTAGCAAAGTCATTTTGATCAATCAGCAAGTCACTGTAGATACTGCTACTTCTGCTGCTGCTGTTGCTATTAGTGCTTTCCATTCTGCTCTACTCTAATTTAATTCTATGCCAATAAAGTAATTTGATTGATCAATCAACAAGTCACTGTATGCAGGAGTCACTGGAATTCCATCATCTGAAAAAGGCGCGAAATTGATCATTTTTGAAAAAGGGGTTAAATTTTGGTCAATTTGTTTATTTTTTTTATTTTTACATTTTCACGAACTACAGCCTAACTTGGTGATCTTGGTGTTTGGCTCGATCAATCAGGGCTAGTTTACTATTACCACTCTCCAAATTTAGTGAACATCAGGTTTTCATCTGATTTTAAGTGTACGACCAATCAACCAACCAACCAACCAATCAACTCGAACATACCGAACTACAACACATAGATAGATATAGATATATATTGGTTGTATATTCTTAATACAGAGAGGAATGGAGAAGAGGTGTTTTCAGATCCCCAAGGTAGATTGCTGGCGTTGCTTAGAGGTCACTTGAGTGGCGCCACACCAATGGTGACGATGCTGCAAACTTTGGTGGCATTGGATCCATCAGAAATAGCAATGAACTCCACAGTTCCTGTGGGCTCAGCGTGACAACTTCAGTAGCAACACAGTTTCTGCATGAAGCCCATTGTCAAAAGAGAGGTCAGCGAGCAACAGAGAAAAGAGATCAGAATGAAGAAGCAATTCAACTTCAAATGGCGACATCATCGAAGTGGTCGATGACTTCCTAAACATTGCATTCCAAATATCCGACAAGCTTTAACATCGATGAATAATTTAGCTTGTCAATTACTGGCTAGAGTCGTCAACATGGTAAAGAGATAAACCAGCCGAAGCATAGGCAACATTACCTCAATTGCAAACAGCTACTAACTTGTCTTATTATTATTATTATTACTACTAAAAACTGTAGACACCAACACGTGACTCTACTCTTCTTATAAATCAATGTGAAGAGTATCTTTATCAATCGAGATCATGTTATTTAGATACATTAAGAGAGATATTAACGTACGTTAGTAATATTAACATTAAGCATTAGCAAGTAGAAATAGAAGTAAGAAGTCAACTTGATTCTAACATTTAATATATATAGTTCTTGAATACAGATGATGATAAAGGAAAAAGAGATATATTACAGATGTTTTGTGCGAGTTACTGTCGCAACAAAAACCATTGTCTAGTTACAGTATTGTTAGCATTATTAGAAGAAAAGATTAGAAATATTACTGTTCCTACCAACCAAAAGGAATCTACCTATAGACTTCAAGAATGTCAAAAGATAGTAGATTGTTTATTCTTAATTAGTTTTCAGGTATGCGATCGACCGAGGTTCACTATTGTATTCGATCAGCTTTTAGATTACTAATCTTGCACTGAACTGTACCTCTATTAGTTTACATTAAAGGAAGTATCAATTCGATCGATTATCATTAAATTAAGAGAAGTTTCAAAGTTATATTCAAATCAGCAACCAAACAATGCTCTATATTCACCTCTATTCCAAGTAGGTAGATCCAGAGAAACCCATTGCATTGATACAATCGATTGGACACAACTAATCAAAACTGTTATTATAGATTACTTTTACATTGCTATTGAATATATCGTCATATTTGTTGAACCAAAAGGTATTACTAATGAATCCACAGGAGCATAAGCCATCAGTAAAACTCTTCACTCACCTCTAAAAGCTTCTTGGATCGCGTCGAAACAGATGTATCATTACGATTGGGAACACAGTAAGTAGCGAATATTGCCTAGGAATAGTAGTAGTAATAGTATTGGATAGCATATTAATCAAACTTATCAACTAAATAGATCTACCAATTCAATCGACATTGCAATCTTTATTCTACTTAATGAAACTAAAGGAATCTACAGCTGACTTTGATCAGTTGTCAAAGCTTGCATTCTCAAAGGAGCATAATCCAGCAGAGTTCTTAGCGCGTATCGTCGATTTCCCAAGAGTTCAAGCACAACTCTTTGAAGAACTTCTATCTATTCGTTCTCGATGAATACTGTTGCTCTTTGATTCAATACTTCCCAATCAACGATAAGAATTCATGTATGTACATTAGCCACACTCATCGACGACCAACTAATCAGGCATACGACTAACCTCAATTGCGCTATCATCTGCTGCAGATCTGCCATTTTTAAAATAGCTTTAATCAACTGATGATCGGAATCTACTCGAACGGTGTGCAGAGCTCAAAGAAGTTCTGGGAGTTTGCTGAGAACTGCGGTTACCTCAAGTCGTTGTGGCTGCAGATCCCCAACGCACTCATCACCTCGTCGTTCAGAATGATGGCTGCACTCACTGTGTGCAACGGTATCGAGGTGTACAACTTCTTTACCAAAGACTCGGCACAGTTCACCTGGAACAAAATTCTCCAGATCATGCAGTCATACATCGACAGTCTCAACCAACAAAACACAGAGTTGTCACCCAACGACACCGACGCACTCAATGCCTTCTTCTGCCTCATAACCGAGGTCATCAGCTACTCTCCACATCTCGCTCAAATGCTCAGCAGAAGCACACCGATTCTCCTGCTGTTCTTCCGCTATGTATCTGCACCGGTCTCCGTTGGTCTCAAGTCGACCACTCTCAAGGCCATCACAGCATGCGCCAAGTACCCAATCTACATCCCAGACGTAAGTAGTCAAAGACTGCCTTTCCATCTACTCTTGAACTAACAGGCAAAACAAACTCACTTCATCATCTTCTTCACCATCATCATCATCATATTGTAGATTTGGAAACTACTGAAAGAATCACAGATCTTCCCAAGTGGACTGAGAATGGAGTCACAGAGCTCTGAGCATGGTGAGTTCCCCTTTACTCAGCAGTTTTTGGAGTTATTCTATCAGTTGATTTCAAGGATCGCCTTTCCTCTTTTGACCGATCGAACGACAGCGTCATGACCGTGTATCTCGAGCACATCATGAACCTCTTCTCTTCGTTCAACAACAAGGCCTTCAACAACATCCTTGACAAATGGAACTTCACTCTAACCATTCTCAACATCATCGTGTTCTGTCTCGCCCAATTCAAGGCATCCATTGTCAACCATGTCATCGATCGTAAGCACCCAGTCTTCCCGCTCTACATCGAGCTGACTCGTGAGCCACACAACCTCATTTTGCAGACCATCATCAGCATTATCGAAACGGCCACCAACGAAAACGTTAATCAAGAGAGCATCTCTAACGAGTTGTTCCAGAACACATTGTGCAGATGCCTCGATATCTTGCTATTTGTCTCGGATAACAATGTCTATTCACTCGATGATGCCAAGTCGATTGTCACCCATTTGTCCGCTTTGCAGCCATCGCCTATCATCAGCATCGCCAAGCTAGTCGACCACCAGAACCGTGAGATCGCGCTCAAAGCACTGCGTTTGATCTATTCATTCGAGATCTACACACAGCGTATCTCCTCGCTCTTCTTGGTGTCGTGTCCTGACGATATTCTCGAGCGTTTTCGTCAAGGTTTTGGAGTACATTGAGCAAGACCAGGAGGTCTTTTCCGGTGGATTCTACCAACAATTTTACCCAATTCCAGCAATATGCTTCCAATTCCATCCAATGGACAGTTGCTCAGTTGATTCTCTTCTGTCTTGAGAAGTCCGCTTCAACCTCCAACTATACCCTTGCTCACTTTTTGCTTGGTTGTCCATCGACCTATGATCTTTCCACCGATTTTGAACTTAACTCACGTACCTGCTTGACAGTCATGCTGAAAAAGGTTTCCAATCGTGATTTCGTCGCCCGCTATCCACACCTGAATGACTGCTACCACGAGATCATCAACAAGATGACTGCCAACCCGCCACCAGCAAACCAATGATCAACTATCTCCAGCAAAACTACTACAGCGACAACATACAGCTCTTGCGTCAGCAGATTACTATCTCGCCACTCGAGAGAATGAGAGATGCTCATATCTCCTCTTTGTCCTGGCTACTCAAAACCATGGCCATCACCAGCCACACCACTTCCAACCTCACCATCAAAGCCTACTTTGCCAGCTTGCTTGGAAACAACGACCAGAACATCCAGGTGCTCTCACTCTTCAATGCAATCGACCTCAACTTCCCTGAGCTCCACAAGCCACGTTGTTTTGAAGTTTCTCCAAACCTTGAAAGCACTTGCATTCTAAATGTCCGCGATTGTCAGCTCATCAACCTGCCAGTACTTCGTCGCCATCTTGAAAAGGACGGTCGTTACCAAGCAGCTGTTGAGATTGACAAGGAGATGGAGTCTTGCGCACGTCTCAACGCATACATTTCATTGCTTGGATCAAAGTCACGTGCACTGGAAGGATGGAAGCAGTTCGTCAATGAGAGTTTAATCCAACACGACATCATCATTGCCATCGACGAGATTGTCCCACTTGCCATGCTCCAGCGTTTGGTAATCGAGTTTGCTAATGAACGTTATCCAGTAAACTGCGGTGTATCTATTGGTTACACCATCCTTTCACTCCTCTATGTGCTAAAGGTCAAGAAGGAGTCCTATCCACTCAGTAGCTTCAGCGAAACACTCGAGACCAAGATTAAAGGAATCTTCGAAGCATTGCTTCAGACAGTTTTGAAGTCACCATTCCAACCAATAAGAGGCATTGCCTATATTGCAATTGTCAACTATCTACAGCTCACCTCTGATGACGTTAAGGCTAAGGATTTGAGCCAGTCCCTTTCAATCTCCAACGGGCTCTATAGCTCAAGAATGAATCTCGACGACGCCAAATCTATTGAGCGATACAATTTGATATTACTTGCCAAGGTAGAGGATCGTTTCATTCGTATTTTTAGCATCTGACTGCAATTCCTTTACAAGTGGATGGAAGATTGCTGCCATCAGTTGTCTTCAAACTCTTTTGTCTCTCGATGCCCACCGTGGAAACCGCATTCTCAAATACATCGAGGACAAGGGATTGGTTGGAACTCTAATTGCCGAGTGTTCACGCTACTTGTCCGAAAGCTGGGAAATGGTTGGACTCAAGGAGCTCCGTCTCTACGAAGCAGAGATGTCTCTGCTTCTCAGAATCTCACAACAGGGTGATGGTGTTAGAGTTTTGATGAGCAACAATATCATCAACTGTTTGCAGCAATGCCAGATCTTCAATCATCTTCCATCAGAGCAAGACAAGAATCTATCTTCCCTCATCTCCTGTTGCCAGCACTCCGTTTGATGTCCGGAATTCTATTGTTATCTTGCGAGCGCTCCGATGTCTACAATCAAATGTTGAGCTTTGTTGATGCTCACAGCGACTTGCTCAAATTATCTTGCTCGATTCCCACCAACAGCCATCGACCATTACACTGGAAATCTTGCAACTTACTGTCTAATATCTTTTACCCAAATCTCGAAATACCAATCTATCTCGAGCAACAACAAACCTCAGGACAACAAGATTCACTACTCTCTGCTTTCACTCTTGACTAAATACACAAAGTTCAATTCTTTCTTGGATATTGATGCCGCCAACGACGAAGAACAAGAATTGAAGAGCAAATTGGAATATACTAATCTCAGGGAGAAGCCATCACTCTTTGAGGTCGATGTTAAAAATAGAATCACATTACTTTGCAGAGATTTGATACTATACTGCCGAAGAGTTTCAATTCTACCAGCTGAATCCAAGTTTGGTACAATCTGTTTTCAACTCATCATTTGCCAAGGCTCAACAATCATCCACATTGATCACCATGGACTTACCACTGAAATATTTAACCAATTGTTTGTTTGGACTTTAATCAATTACTTGACACTCTGACATTCCTTCAAACAAAATATTGATAACTACGAACAATTATCAAATTTACAATATAAATCTGTAAGTATTGGTGGGAAGATTAGTATATTTCATATGGAATCCATTATTAACATTAACTATTGTCCAATAGATTTTACAAGATGAAAACTATCAGATTTAAATGTAACTCAAAGAAATCAATTGGTATTACAAAAACTCAATGAAAAGCTCAACTTTTATCAACTTCAACAAGATCTGATTGTTGAAAATATTGAAACATTGTTGGTCTTATCGTTCACATGCATACTATTATACATATTCTATTAGCAATCTGTTTACACATCCACTGGTTCAACAAGTCAATTCACCACCCCTATTGTCGGCATCAACAGTTCAGCACCAACATCGACTCCATTCAATCAATTGGGTAGTTCGGCAATGATGGTAACCAGCTTCAACTCAGTGATTTAAATGCCAGCATTTCAACACCAAAACCACAAGCATCATCACAATCGATTTTCTTGGATAAGAAACCAAGCGGAACTCAGAAGCTAATGAGCTATTTCTTTAAGAGTACTCAACACACACCATCAAATCCACAAATTTCCACCCAACCACTTTCACTATCCAAGTCACAGAGACCACAGATCCAGACACCTTCAGCTCTTATCACTTCCGCTCCAGTTCTCTCGTTTGACGAGAGCAGAGATTTCCTTACAAAACTAAGAAATGCCTTTGAAAAAGAGGTACCATCTCTCATAAGAGATTATTTGATGCTATATTATCAACTCCAAATGTAAGTATCAAAATCAAAAATCATTTTACATTGATATAATTCTAATCTTAGATTCTTTTATCACTTTCTAGAAATCCATTTTTGGTTGAGTTATTAATGAGAAAACTTGATGAGCTATTTAGCAAACAATAAATAAATAGGTGATTGAACTGCACCATATTACTATTAAGAGTATTAGACAAAACACTGCATTGATTAAATTAATAGACATTTGCAATTAAGTTGTTATTTATTTAGATAATCTATAATGGGTAAAAGTGATCTGCTATTAATTGAATCCCAATCCACAGAGAATTGGCAATGGCAGCTTTGTTGTTTTCTATGGAAAAAGCTCGTAATAATTCTTTTTTCGATTCATTGCAATAATATGCGATGCTTGTGGAGTCAGAGTGTCCAAGATTTGGCCACCAAAAACTTATAATATATCTCTTGAGTGTATCAATGTCATTGAGTGTTGGATGAAGGTATATTTCGCAGCCAGAGAAGAAATCGGGTAGTGAGAATTTCTTGGGTTTGGTTGCAACGGTTTGTTGTTTCTTGTGGCATTTCATAGTCGGATTGGTAGGGTCGTAGAAGAGATATTCGTTCTCATCAATCAAAAGCATCATTTTGGAAACAATCTTCAATCCATTTGAGGTGACAACCAATCCACCCAATCTATCTACATGTGTCGAAAGTTCGCATGGTGCATCGCAAATAAGATGGGTAGTCTTGGAGGCACCCAATGGAACCCAGCTGGGAGCCACTTGTCCACCAAATGATGAAATGATATTTTCCCATTTCTTGATGTTGGCAGGTGGAAGATTGGTGGCAAAACAGCATTTACACCAACAAATATCTTGCTAAGTGGAAGAGCTACTTCGCCTTCATCACCATCATCTGTCGACTTTCTTTTTTTGCTTCCAGTAGCTCCATCACCGTTGGGAGCTGCATCACTTGTGTGTACATATACGCTGATTGCCTTATTATACAATTTCTTGACGTATAGTTCCTCGAGTTCTGCCCATTTCAGTCCAGGATAGTTTGGTTTGACAGCATGGACCGATTTGATGTCTTTTGTGTTTGGCAATGGACAATACTTGTGAAAGTGTTTCTCCTAAATCTTCCACACTGAATGTGTAGCCTTCGCTCTTGGACTCTGGTGATTTTTACACATGAAACATTGCAAACATAAATCTCTTTTTCACCTTCAATAATTTTGGTTGTTCTTTATCTCACCCAATGGTATTGGTGATTTGGAGAATTCCTCTTCAACTATTTTCCATTTCTTTGAAATTGCACCTGAAACTCCTGCATTTCTCCATTTCCAGAATTATCTGTATAGTTTATAATTATCTAGAAATAAATAATGTCAATCACTGTTGAATACTGTAGCTTCAGAATTGCAATGATACTTACAGTACATTTTTCTTTATCATTTTTGAAAAGGTTCTGTAATATCTCCTTGAATATACAAGATTTTACCCTTCAATTTGGAACTGTTACTCGATTGTGATTTAGTTGATGTGGTTGTTGTTATTGTGGTGTCGTAGTTGTAGTTGTTGTGGAAGTAGTGGGTGATGTCTTTGTTTTTTGTTGATTTCAAATGTTACTCCTCTGGATGTTGGTTTAAGTTCTTCGTCGTCTGAGTCGTATGATACAATTTTAACATCCTTTGCAAGCTCTTTAAGTTCAGAAAATTTAGTAGAGGTTGCCCAGTCTTTGTTCCTTACGGATTCTTAAGATTCTAGGGAAACGCATAGAAAATCCAGATGTATGATGCTTAGTTTGTGTTAGCTCAGCTGATTCTACCTCAAAAACCATGGCTTTCTTTGGATCCTTGACAATGAAATCTGGTGTATATATTTGATGATGTCAAACCATGGTGGGAAGCTTGGTTTGATCCTTTGAAATCTTTATCATAGTTTCTTTGACTATAGGCTGTAGCTTGCCGATGGCAGCATCATCTAGTCCACCCACTTTACTTTGCATACTGTCTTGTAGGTTTCAGTTTCTTCGTCGTAAACAACACATAATAAAACAGTAACCAAACCACCACTCGTTCCACTACCGTAGTATCCACCCAGAGCCAGCAAATCGGCACTGTCTGCCCATACCGGCCAAGTAGTCCTTTTTCACCTTAATCCAGTGACGGCAGCCAGGCTCGTAAACACTGGTAGCATCTTTGATGACTAGACCTTCGAGTTTCTCTTTGAAAGTTCGATTTAAAAGTGCAACCAACTTTTGTTTATCTTCTTTTCCTTCGATCTTTGTGATCTCGGAAAGCTCAACACGATGTTGGACAACGTTGACGTTTTTTTCTAGAATTTCACGACGCTCGGAAATGGGCAAGTCAATCAATGACTTACCATTCAAGTAGAGGATGTCAAAGAGGAAGACACAGACAGTTTGCGTCGGTGAAACCCTTCTTCTTGTGAATACAAGTGTTCCAAATGTAGTGGCTTAGAGTCTGTGTATCCATCAGGAGGATCTCTCCGTCCAAAATGATAGAGTCTGCTTTGGTTGCTTTTGGAATATATGGTTTGACCTGCTCGACTTTCCATGATTGAACAGGCTTCAAGTTACGAGAGAAACAGAAGTAGTCGTTACCTTTCTTGTGAATCTGGATACGCTCACCGTCGTATTTAATTTCTGCATAGAAGGGGCCCACATGCTGCAATGACAGCATCGGGACTTGATGGCTTTGGGTAGCATGGGCTTGATCGGTGTCATCAACTGAGGTTGATACGATGATCCCAATCTTCAAGGCACCATCTCCATTGTTTCTTATCGAATCCACCACTCTTGATGGTTTCCAATAACAGCTTTTCAAATTGTTTGCCTTACGATAGGCGTCCATGGCCTCTGGATGGAGTGCCTCCAAAAAGTATTTAGCTCCCATATTAATCTTTAGATCGGAATCAATGATACGGTTGACCAAATCTCCAATCGAAAGGTGTACATTTCTTGATGAATTTCGAAATTGCCTTGACTTGATCATCAAACTTTGAGATAGTTGTCAAAAGATCAAGGAATTCATCGACTTGTCCCAGAGTCAATATGGATTTAGTTGGATAATTCTCTTGTTTTTATAAAACTAATATATACAAGGTTGCATAGCAAGTTGTTGTTATCAGTACCAAGGTATTCAGGAGACTGTCTGAACAAATCAAATCAATTAGCAGCCAAATGAACTTACTTATATGCAGTCTCAGTTACATCACCATCGTCAAGATCCTGAATCATTTCATCCAAGTCGGCATTCCAAATCTCAGCCCAAGATCTTGACCATTTGCTTATCTTTATTCTGAACACTCTCTTGTCCTCTTTTACCAAGAGTAACTTTGCCAGTAAATATAAGTCTCCAGTTGTTGACATATATACATTCAAAGTTAGCAGTCATGTGCATTGGATTCATTGCATGTCAACCTACTCAAATTTATCAACCAAACTGGGCTACTATCTTTGATTTACCAGTTGCGAAGCCTCAGCTTCCAACAGCTGACATAGCTTATAGAATGAAAAGATGATCCTGTTTTATCTGTTGACATCACTGTATCTTATTGGTATGGTCAATTGAAGTAATTGACCGGATATAGTTGTTAAATTAATGCTTACTAGTGCTAAAGTGATTAAAAGACTAATATATATATATGTATTCGTTTATTCTAAATTGGATAGATTGATTCTGTTGATTGTTGTTGTTGTTTAATATGATCAGATGAAACAACATTTGCTTAATATAATAGTGTAAAGCTTCCCTCATCATCAAAAAAATAATCCCTAATTTCTTCTAAAAAAAATAAAAAGATTTTTCAAATATTCTTTTTCAAACAATCTAATGCAATTTGATCAAACATGACTTGCCAATTAAGGATTAATGTTATTAGTCAAATAAATAGGAATATTAATTGGTATCCGATTTATCAAAAACAAATCGACAGGAAACAACCACATCTATCTATTTCTTCTAAAAACTAAAACACCACACACACACACACATTTCTACTAAATACAATACTAAAGTAATATATTAAGGAATTAGATCTGCAAAGATATATGACATTATAATCTAGATATGGATACTTCTAATGATAATAGTTCTGTTAGTGGTGGTGATAGTAATACTAATACAAATGCCAATGCTAATTGACAGTGCAAATGCCAAGTCTAAATATGTGTTGTTGGTTACGACTCTTGGTGGCTTTGATCGAGTGTATTCTGAGCAATCACCAGAGATTACTAGTAATTTATGAAGCAGGTCAATCAGAATCGATACAATGATTACTTTTATTCATAGGATTATAAAGAATCTGTTCATACAAACCGGTCGGTTCAGTCTAAATAGCAGCAGCAAACATCACTGCAATAATAACACTGCTCTACATCTTCATCATCGCCACCTGCTGTCACTGCTACGACTTCGCCTTCGATCTTTACCAAATCAAAACACTGTCATTGATGGCTCGAGTGGCGCTGGCTCATTCTCTTTCTTCAGTGGCAATCATGGCGATGATGACAATGCCGGTTATGACGAAGTCCGGAGTTGGAGATCACCGACGACAAGGAGAAGTCTATTGGTCGCTCTCAGCAGTCGGATCCAGAGTTCAACAGGCTGCTGAAGCAAAGAAAAATCAAAGTTTAATCAAAGAGGGCTTGTCGGCCTGGGGAAATACAACCAACTCATCATTTCTCTACTCGTCTGATGCTTTGAACAATAAGTTCTTGCTCCTCGGTAGAATACATCCGTCAACTGAGACTGTGCTCAACAAGCTCGAGCATACACCAACAAACGAAGACAACTCACCCATTGAACCAATATTAATAACAGATGTACACGCATTAGCTTATTTCAATGGTGAAGATGTAAGCAATAGCAAATAACAATACTGTTACAAACATCAACAGTAACTACTACATCAATAAGCTCAGATTCGACACCAAGTTTAGGCAACTTCAGCTTCTTCCAAAAGGATTAAACCAGCAGAGTTGGATCAAACTCCTCTGAAGCGTGCTTATAACAGCTCATTTAGCTTAAATGACAGCTTTTCTGGTGCTGGAAGTACGTTCGATTCAACTCCTGTATTGAAGCGACTGAAAACAAAGATTATGACAGGATTGATTAGGACTCCCTCGAGTGCAAAAGTCCACCGAAGAAAGTCAGCTACCGTTTATGACTTGCAATATTGATAGTTTTAACCTGTTGGTCTCAATCGTTCACTCTCAATGCCTATATCAACGGTGGCATGGCGATCAAGCCAAAGTGGCCAACTAGATTGGTCATTGTCAGACACGGACAATCAGAGCAGAATGCACAGTTGGATCTGCCCAACAAGGAGGATATCAATATTTTGCTGACTTCAAAGTGTCAGAGATGCAGACATCAAATTGACAGCAATCGGAAGGTGGCAAAGCCAGCAAACTGGACGATACTTGGCAACCACGAGCAAATTCGATATTTGCTTCAGCTCACCATACGTAAGAGCGATCGACACAGCCGAGGAGATCATCAGTCAGCTTCCCTACAAACTGAAGCGATACTCCAGCAATTGGCTGCGCGAAAAAGAGTTTGGACGATGGCATGGACTGACGGAGGATGCCATCAAAACTAACTTTCCAGAGGAATATAAAATAAGAATGAGAGACGGAAAATACTGGTATAAAATGCCATCCGGTGAAAATTATTGCGATGGTAAGCCCATGGCTTCAGACGTCATGTCTAATACATACTAACGCTCATTTGATAGTTGAAGAAAGAGTACATTCATTTTTAGAGACAATATCCAGAGACTATGCAGGTAGAAGTGTTTTGGTAGTCACCCACCCAAGTTCCATATAAATTATTTAGAAGTCTGTTCCAGCACCTCGATGAAAAAGG
Source organism: Heterostelium multicystogenum (assembly GCA_003667245.1). Classification (NCBI taxonomy): domain Eukaryota; phylum Evosea; class Eumycetozoa; order Acytosteliales; family Acytosteliaceae; genus Heterostelium; species Heterostelium multicystogenum. Next base: position 23,852 of record RCNN01000001.1, on the reverse strand, counting down.
TGTTCTGGCACTGGAAAATGTACACAATTGTGGTATTCAAGAATATCTATTGGATACAACTAAAGCTGCAGATGGTCGAATGAAATTGAAGCACTTCAATTTCAAACCATATGACAACAAAGATCTTCCGGAGAATCTCAGAGAAAAACCAAAACCACCCAAGAATAACAACAATTGCAACAGCAACGACATAACCAATAGCAATAACTGTAATAATACCCAACCATAATGAATTATATATATACTTTAAATGTGTATTTGTAAATAATAAACTATACCCGATTGCGGGGAATTTATTTAAATGCGAGTTTCAGAATCTGATATTAATTAACACAGGAGTGTGATCTTCAAACACTTATATTTTTATTATCTAGATCTATATATTTTTATAGTAGTAGTATAAGTAATAGAAGTAGAAGATGATGCAACAATTCTATTCGATCTTCATATTACTCATCACTGTTTTGATTAGTTCATTTGCAGTGTATCCGATTGAGTTGTGGAGACTGCGTAGACAGATCTTTCCGATTTTAAAGAGATACCATTCTTATCTGTGGAGACTGCAGTCTTCGAAAGTTGTTGATAAACGTCGACGTGTTGTTGAAGAGTGTTTTATTGATGAGTTTGGCTGGTCGGTATTTGCACGTGGCTTGCTTGTGGAGTTTGTTTTCAAATGCTGCTTTGGTGCTTGTTGTATATGTGTTGCTGGGAACTGACTACATATTCTCCTCCGTCGCCATCAGGCAGCGCTATGAATACAGTATCGAACTGACCTTTCTCGACTTCAGACTGCTGCTGGCCATCGTCATCATTGCGATTGCCGCCACCTACATCGACTACCACTCACAGCAACTAAAGATTGCGTACCAACTCAATGAACAGCCAACCATCTACAGCAACTCTGCCAGCAAGAGCTACAGCAGCGACAATGTCACCTACAGAGTAAACCTCTACGATAAATATATTGAAGAGATATACGGCAACGTGATACGGAGGTGTTTTTACAAGCCTCGATCACTTGCGGCTTTCCAGAAATTCACACTGCAGCTGTTGAGCAATCTATGCTTCTATATGCTGTATGTTGCAGTCTTCTGTCTGTCGTTCAACTACCAGCAGCGACAGTATACGCACAACGCCATGATCTACAGCAGCAGTGTCACAGACAAGACGCAGTTTCTCACCTATGTCATTCAGTATCTTGTATATAGATCACCGCTGCTACCTGTTGTCGTAGCATCAACAGTAGCAGTCTTGTTTACCCAGCGCATGGTTGTGCTACAAACACAGATTCAAGCATTCACATTTGCATTCTATCAGCTGCAATCAACAATCATCGACCGAGTCTCTAGCTTCGACGAAGAAAACACTGCTCAAATTTCCACACAAGCTATCGAAGCTCTACAAGAAAACCCATTTCGAGGGTATCATTGGCCGACTACTTTACTTCCCACTCAGATTGGTCATTATAGCTGTATGGTATGATTTCATAACCAGCTTCTAACAGTAACAACAAGATCAGATAACGTACTACACCATACTTTAAGATATAAGATACGATACGATACGATACAATGATAACCAAAGTTTGTTATCTAATATGTATAGATAAATATATATAGCAGCTGCTTGGTTTTGTTTTTCGAGGGTTATTCAATTGGTGGTGGACAACAAATGATTAATCATAATACTGTCCCTGTCGAATTCATTCTAAAATCAATGAAAAACACTCAGGTGTGTGTTTTATAAGATTCAAATAAAATCTGGTTGTTTTGATTTGATTTAATGATTAGTCATTGCAGAAGTGTGGTTGATCTGACTGAGAACATATCAACATTTCAATTTCCATTAATAATTCATATTCATTTAGTATAAGATTCATTCATATCAAATGTTATCTTTGTTTAAATCGAATAGCAATAATCTTGGCAGTGGCTTGGCTGGTGGCCTCAGACAGTTGGGTGCCCTGAATCAGACTATCACTAGAACAAGCAACATTAGATCTATATCTACAGTGTCGTCTAATTCGTCATCCCTATATATTGACAGAAACAGCAACAGCAACAGCAGTAAGAGCAGATTGCAGTCATTCAACAGCTCAGCATCCACTCTCGCCTCTAGAACAACATCCAACATTAATAGATTGTTCAATAATACTACCATCACTCAGAATTGTCAAAAGAACAGCAAGAGATACTATAGCTCCAATACAGCTAATGAGCAAAAGCAACAAGAGCAAGAACAGAAGCAACAAGAAACAAAGAGTGAAGAACTCAGTCAAGAGGAGATCGGAAAGAAAAAGTTGGAAGATGGTTGTTGTTCTCCGCTGTTTAGTTGGTGCTATGGTTGTTGTCGGTGGAATCACCAGACTTACCGAGTCTGGTTTGTCCATGGTCGAATGGAAACCAATTGTAGGTGCCATTCCACCACTATCACAAGAAGAATGGGAAGAAGAATTCAATAGATACAAGCAATACCCTGAATATCAAAAGTCAGTAAATCCTATACAACACTTCATTAGCATCAGGTACGAGCTACTAACATGTCCTACTCATTAGATTAAACAAAGGAATGACATTGGAAGAGTTTAAGAAGATCTTCTTCTGGGAATATTCACACAGACTCATGGGTAGACTGATTGGAGTTGCATTCTTTTCCCATTTGTTTACTATATTAAGAAGGGATATATTGACAGATCGCTCGGTAAGAAGTTGACTGCTATCTTCTTGCTGGGTGGTGCCCAAGGTGCTTTGGGATGGTACATGGTCAAGTCGGGTCTTGATGAGAAGCTAATTGTCGGTGAAGTTCCACGTGTCAGTCAGTACCGTTTGGCCGCACATTTGGGTTCGGCCTTTGTAATTTATTCATCTCTTCTCTGGATTGGACTGGATTTGGTTTCACCAAAGCTCTCTGCTTTTGTCAAATCGCAGTTGGCTACTGCTCCAGCTGCCAGTCAGCAGCTCGCACGCAAAGCTGCAGATTCGCAACTCCAGTGGCAGCCTTAATCTTTATCACTGCAATGTCAGGTGCTTTTGTTGCTGGTTTGGATGCCGGATTGATCTACAACGAGTTCCCACTTATGGGTGGCCAGCTTGTACCTGAGGATTTGATCAATCCACGTATCCAACCAGCTTACAAGAACATGTTCGAACATGATGTTACAGTACAATTCCAACACCGTGTGTTGGCCACTTTGACCTACGCCTCCATTCTCGGTCTGACTGCATTGGCATACCGTGGACGTCGTGGACTTAGCCCACGCGCAAGAATCGCTGCCAACACCCTAGCCGTTGTTGGAACTGCCCAAGTAGTACTCGGTATCTCTACGCTCTTAACATTCGTTCCAGTATCACTCGCCGCCACACATCAAGCTGGTTCACTCACACTCCTCTCTGTTGCCATCTGGTTGCTACACGAACTCAAGAAACTACCAAAATAAGCAGTAGATAGCCATTTAATTACACAACGAAAGAAACCAAACAATAAAGTACTCTTTCTTTTATTTACAATCTTATAAATTCATTATCTTAACATAGTGCCTTGTGGTTTTTGTTCGATGGTGAGACACCAGTTGAGTTGTGGCACAATGGTCTGGTCGCTGTCAAACAGTTTCACTGTGTAGTGACCGCCATGTAGCACTGCGTCTCTATTATTACCGGTCTCTTCAATCTTAACATTCAACTCAACGAAACCACATGCAATGTCAAGGGTATCAATTAATGGCCATTCGCTTTTGAGATTCCTGTTTTGTTTGTCATCCCCAAACCATTTACCTTCAGGTGAGAAAACAGAGAAGACGGTGATCCATCCAGACAACCAAGTGGGACCAGATCCACCTCCGACATGATTAGCAATTCGATTCCACCACTCAACATCAGGTTTACCTTCGACAGAAGCAATGAATTGGTCTAATACTGGAAGTAACATTGTCGACCATTTGCTCATCAATTTTTGTTTGCCAATATCAAACTCAACCAGTCTCTTTGCTTTCTCTTTCACAAGCTTCCAATCCTCCACTGTTCCAAGCAATGTTACTGAGGGGAGACCACAGAGCAATGAGTACTTCATGTTGAAGTAGTTCTTCATTGTGGCCATCAAGCAGACAGCTCCAACTATTCTGTCGTTGTAAGTGGTAGTAGTGAACGATGGAAGTGACCAATCTTTAATCGATGCATCTTTGATGTTCTTTGCAATCAATTCAGTAAACTCCAAAGTCATTTCGTCATAGGGTGCGCTGAGCAAAAGATGCATTAGCAACGACAGTAAGCTCTTTCTTTCCTTCAAAGTCAACGATTTTAGATCGGAGTTCTTCGGAGTTTGCATTCAAGTAGAATGAGAACTGAACCATGATAGCAATCCAAATGTCGTCAGGTCTCAAAAACAAGCTTCTGGTGCTTCGAATAAGCCAACACACAAGACTGTATCAAAGAATTTGGGCCAATAAAGAAATGATTCTTCAGATCACTCTCATCGATACTCGATTTCAAAGGTACAATGGTCTTGGGTGGAGAACTACCTTTTTCAAAAGTAAATGACACATTGGCCTTGTGTAAGTCTGTAGAATAGTTAAACTTTCTGAATTTCGATGTGTCAAACTGATCATGTTTTCCGGTAACATTGAATGAGGTTGAATGCACATCTTTACGAATATTACTATAATATTGGGACATTTTCCAATCCAATATGATCTATATAATATAGATAAAAATATATACTAATATAATACTATATGACTAAAGAAGAAGTAAGATTGATTATGTTCCATTCCATTGGAGAGTTGAGTAGTGTGCTAAATTAATTTATAAATCTGGATATTTATTTCCAAGTTTTTACTAAAATATTCCATGATTTATTTTGTGACAAATTTGGTCAAACATTCATTAAATTTGCAGCAAATAGATACAACAACAACAGTGTGATGATGGATAAATCTTTGTTTTTATCTGTGTTCAATTCAAATTATATTAAAAGATTGATATGTGATCGAATAAAGAAGATTCATAAGCATAAAACTACATATTGCTGGGCTCAGTTGTTACAGATACCTTCTCAACTCGTTGCCTATGGCTACTTTGAGCAGGTTAAGGAATACTACAAAGAGATTGTAGATTATCAGTATAGTTGGATTTTTACGTTGGAACATCAAAAATCAAATGCTACAATGAGTGCAGTGCAAATGTCGATAAAAACAAATCGAGTAGATATCCTACAGTTCTTCATTGAGAAGGTACGCATTCATCGATGGATTTTTGATCGGCTGATGTACATTGCTAGCTCCTATGGCCAGTGGGATATTATTAGGTACTTGGCGTCTATCAATGACTCCTGGGACTATAGACTGCCGCTGGAATCCTCTCCGGAAAGCGGGCAATTCGATATATTCATGTACTTCCTAGAGATTTACCTTAAGCGCTATGTGCAAGTCGAAAAGACCAATCAAAATCACATCAATGCTGTGATTGAACGGACATTCTCTAATGCAATGAAATCTGGACAAATTGAAATACTCGACTATATCTACAAACACTATCAGATTAATGTACATTATCAATACATTATCTGGAATATTATCAGGTACGGACATGTAAATGTTACAGAGTGGGTCTATGCAAAGAATGTTGATATCTGGCACTACGGAGGAATTACTCAAGTGTTGGACCATGCGGCTGGACTTGGAAAATTAGATCTTGTAAAATGGTTCCACTTTAATTATACTCCAGAAATTGGAACTGAAATAGCAACTACAAATGCAATGGATAATGCAGCTATCGGAGGATATCTCAAGGTCATTAAGTGGCTGCATGAAAACCGAACTGAAGGATGCACTTACAAAGCATTCCAGCATGCAGCTTATCAGGGACATCTCAAAACTGTTAAGTGGCTTTTAAGGAATCGAACTGAAGGCTCTATGTCCCAGGTATGTGATACTGCAGCAGCTCATGGACGTCTCAATATTTTACATTGGCTCCACAAAAACCATACTGAATGTTTCTCAAATAACACTATGAATGGTGCAATAATAGGAAGACGTCATGAAATTGTAGAGTTTTTAATGAACAACCGCACCGATTTGTATTCCTATCTAAACCAATTCATTGAAACAGCAATCAGGTTTGACGCTGAGCCAAAAACATTGGAACTTTTCTATGAAAAGTATCCACAATTTTCAACAGAGGTGGCCAAACAACATATTCAACATGCATTAATTATTCAAGGCCGATTCTTTTGAAATGGTTGTTAGACTACCACAGAGATCGATTCCGAAGTATTCAAAGAAATCAAAGTCCGAACAATGATACTCTTGATATTGAGAGTTTTTCATCAGGTTTTTGGCATATACAATCGGTACTCAACCAATTCAGAAAAGAAACACTGGAGCATGACACTCCAATCAGCTCCAATGCTATGATTTACTATTTATGTGGACCCATTATTCCTTTATGTATTATATTATATAATTTATTATAATCCAATTGTATCTATCTTTACAATAAAATGTGATAAGTTCTTTAGGTAACTGTTATTTTAAGGAACGAAGTTTGTTTTCAATCTTCTTTTGTTGTTTTTGGTGTCTTAATCTTCTCTTAATATAGAGGGTGACACCAATTGCAAGAGCAACTGCAACAACACATCCAACAACGATTCCTGCAATGGCACCTGTACTTAGCTTCTTCTTCTTTTTTACAATATGATTGGGTGTCATCTTTATCAGTGTTCAAAAGCACACTAAAGTCAGGATCGATATCAACTGAAGACTCGAAATAAGAAATCTTGATTCCAATCAATGATGACGACTTATCTTTTTTCTTGTTCAGACTCAATCAATTCATTGTAAACTGTGACAATATTGATCTTGTCAATGAGTACTTTGTTTGATGAATCTTGCATAAAGACTGACGCTGTCGATTGTCAACTTCATCCAATCGATTGCTTCAACATCACCAGATTCTTGTGATTTACCAAATTGCTGTGATGAACATTCTCCTTTGGATTCCAGTGACACTGACATCAATAGTCTACCATAATTCAACGGTGATCCGAATGTATAATTGCCAATGGCGATTGAATATTTGATTGAATGTGCTAACATTGTCAGTGTTTGATTTACAAACATTCTAGATGATTCAACCAAAAAGTATTCAATTGTCACAGAAATATCGATATTTTCATTATTGATTTGATACAAATATGCTGTCGAATTGAAATTAGAGGGATTTGATATATTATTGTAAACCCATTGATTGAACTTGATTTCATTGATCACTTCACCTTGATCATTGAGCTCCTGGAATGATATGATGTAGATCTTTCCTATATCTTGTTGGTGAATTGGGATGACGATGGTTGGACTTGTGTTGTTGATTATTGGGGGTGATGAGGGAATGATGATTTCATTTTCACAAGTTGGACCTGTGAAACCTCCAACACATTGACACAATGAACCTGAACAATATCCATTATTGTAACATGTTGGACATGTCGATGGATACGAAGGAGTTGGTGTTGGTGATAGAATTGCCTGGACTAATAATGGATTGCTTATTACTCCATCGAAATATCCAACAACATTTGCGGTGGTAAACGAAGGCATCTTGACAATTAAAGTGTTGGATGTATTGGCTTTATACAAAGTAATTGGAGAACCTAATGGTGGATTGAATGTCAATGTGATATTCGAGGCCTTCATTGTATGACCATAAATAGTCAACATTCCTCCCTTTTCTGAAATAGGAGTATAAGATTCTAAAAATGGTGCTACAAAAGTGTTAATCATTTGATTAATAAAATGTATGATTGATATTTAGTAAATAATAGTGAATACTTACTTCTTTTGCAAGTTGTATTGATATAATATGAACTCTCGTTGAAAGCTTTCATATCATTAACTGAAACTCCCCATGTATTATACGCTTCATCCATCCAACCAAATAATGAAAGAATGATACCGTCAGTTCCAAAACCAAATGGAATGGTTCCTTTAAAAGTGTAAATGAATGCCTTAGCTTGGTAATCAAATGTGACATTATCACAATCAAAATAGATTTTGTCTTGGAACATAGATTGGAGATAGAGTCTTGGTGAATTATCTCTCAAGTCATATGGTGTACTCTTGTTAATTTGGATAGTTAATAAGAAATTTCTATCTATTTCAGCACCACAAATTTCCATAGGTGATTTATAGTCCAGAATAACAGAATGAGGTAACCAATAACCATTAGGTAAATCTCTGGAGTTAGAAACGACCACATTCAATTCATTGGAAAACTGACCAATATCTATTGGGTAGGGAGTTGATCCATTCGACAATAAAATATTACCACAATTATCAATTGTAGTAATACCACTGATGCTTATAGTTTGATTAGCTTCAATAGATGATAATGGGAAACTTAACAAATAACTTCCAAATCTTTCATTTCCAGAAGTAATATTTGCAATTGTTATGTTGAGAATCCATGGATAATATGACAGATTACCAGTAAAGTTGAAGTGAGCTTCTTTGAAACCACATTTTGAATCAACAATATCCATTGTCCAGTTTAAATAAGTGTATGTGTAATCTACTTTGCTATTGCTGTCAATTAAATATTCTGATTGGCTTCTCTTTAGATTTGTAATAATAGGACCTAGTTTATCACCTAATTATAATTATATTAAGAATAAATATCTAATCATAAAGTTTCTTAAATTTCTAATTACCATCACCAGAATAGAATTTGATAAATGTCTTATTGTTGTTGAACATCATTTCCAATGTTTTACTTTGATACAATCTTCCAAATGTGAGTTGGAATTCGAAATTGGTGTTGTTGAATTCACCGGCATATATTCTAAAGTCTATTTGAAAAGCAGATACGATTTCATTGAAATAACCTTCATATTTGGTGTAGAGATTAAATCCAAAGGGATCATTCATAATTTCGAGCTTTGGGATATATGTTTTTATAAGGGAAGGATCCTTAGAATATATCAGCATGGACACATTTTGATAATAATTGTTTGGTAATGGATTATAGAATTCTGAAATAGAAGTTGAAACTTTTTGCTAAACCAACTTTAAATTGAATAACAGTTAATATAAATAATTATATTTGATAATTAAAGAAATAACTTACAATCTTGAATCATATAAAATGGTACTTTTTTAGAATCTCCATAAATATCATCGGATCTATATGTCTTGGACTGGATAGTATAATCTGTTATTGTAATTTCGATTGGGGCTTTTTCAAAGAATGCTTTCTCTGGTTGGTAATCAATGACAATCTCAAATGTGTTATTGTTTACAATGTTTGAATAATCCAATTGATATAAACGATTTCCAATTTTCATGTCCACTCTATAGATTCCAATGGATGAATTTACTCCAATGGTAAAGATTGATAGGTGTTTTTCCTGATAGAATTCATATGCAAATTCCTTTAAACTTGGAGGACTTGGATTAAGATCTAAAATGTTTAATATTAGTATGGAAGGAAACTTACTAGAAAAATGGTTTAAAATATACCTATTAATTCATTGGGGATGGTTTGTACTGTTATATTTAATGGACCAACTTCACTCAAGAACGAAACTAAAAAATCCTGATTCCAAACCCTAGGGACAAGAACACTACTCTTAAAAGTATTAGCATATTGTGCTAGTGTTCCAAGAAGTCCAAAAGGATAATCAAAGGTGTATCGGTATGAATTTATATCTATAGTGAAATTTATAAGATAATTTATCCTATATTCTATATAGTTTGGCAAAATGTTGCTGATTTTGAGGGAGCTTGGTATATCAAAATTTGGACTTGGTAATGGTGCTTTAGATAGCCTTGTATAATCAACAAATATTTGAGCAACGTTATACACTATACTACCTTTGTAGTCTTTGTCAAGCAATAGAGAACTTTTATAAAGACCTTGATTGATCTTTCCTGATACTGGTTTTAAAGGTATGATCCTACCATCTTGTGTCTTTATGTTATAAAATAACATTGGATCACTATTTAAATTTACATCCAAATCGAATGTAAAAACAAGTGGATCTATGGTACTGACACTACTATTTATAACAGGGGTCACATTACGCGAGAGAGAGTTAAAACTATTTGGGAAAGGGAGTAGGATATTTGCTGTATCGCTTCCGGTAGAGAGTACTATGGTGTCATCATTTTGGGTTTGATTTAAGTGAATATCCGCTTGGAAGTAAACAGGTGGATTCAAACTCGATGTGATATAGAATTCACAATCTCCATTTGTTAATTGACATTTAATTTCATCAAATGTAGAATTGTAATATCCAACCACAGAAACCTTTGAGTATAATGGACTGTAAACAAGCTCTGTATAGAACTTTGATTGTCCACTGACAAATCCTTTATCATTGTTAATTGAACATTACTTTAAACAAATAAATATTTTATAATCTATATCTCCATACATACCATATTTAAAGCATATAAATATTATTAAAATTGATAAGAATTGTAAATTCATATTATTTCTTCGTTCTTTCATTGTAAAAATAAAAATTCGAGTTTTATTTTAAAGACATGAATAGCCTGTTTTACTTTAAAGAAATAGCATTTTAGTGGTTAAAGTAATCAGTAAAATTAAGATGAGAAAATGAATTAAAAATCTGATCATCTTAAAAAAAAAAATCACAAAAAATATCTAGATATTATACGGTTTTTTAAAAAATCAGTATCCTTTTAAATACCGACACAAAAACAACAACATTTTGCAATGTTTTCCCTGTTTTGTTCATATAATTACTCTCATAATGAAATTTACCCTTGAAAAAAGTTTAGAAAACAAATCACTAAATTTTTAAATTGACTAAGACTGGTTTGCATCCGACAGATCGTTCGATTTTCTACTTATTTTGGGGCTTAAAGTTATATACTATGCAAAGATCCAAAAATTTTAAAATAAAATCTGTATTATGGATAACTGATGGGATTTGAATATTTTCAAACATCATCATCCTTCAAAAAGGTCTGAAAGGAAAGGGAACTTGAGACACCAGTCTGATCATTATTATTTTGTTAGTTTCATTTGTTTGTAGTTTGATCTTCGTATCTATTTGATATTTGATTTGATATTGATTTCAATGACAATGGATAGTTGGACTAATCCCTAAAACTCTTTTTAATCATTGATTAGTATTTAAATCTATGACAATCGTAACTTTATGTAACTAAGGAAATGAATTATTTTTTAGAGCTTCTTAATCTTGGACAAAATACACCAGTTGAGCTGTGGCACTATAGTTTTTGTTGTCGTCATATAATTTAATTGAATAGTGACCACCAAATAATTTTGCTAGTATCTCTGTACCATTGTCATCAATAATAACATTCAACTCAACATATCCTGATGCAATGTCTTGTGTATCTAGAAATAGGAACTCTGTTTCAAGATTTTTTCCTTGAACTTTTAGTTTGTTATCATCCCCATACCAATTACCTTCAGGTGAGAAAACAGAGAAGACTGTGATCCATCCAGACAACCAGGTGGGGCCAGATCCTCCTCCGACATGATTAGCAATTCGATTCCACCATTCAACATCAGGTTTACCTTCGACAGAAGCAATGAATTGGTCTAATACTGGAAGTAACATTGTCGACCATTTGCTCATCAATTTTTGTTCACCTACATCAAACTCAACCAATCTCTTTGCTTTCTCTTTCACAAGCTTCCAATCCTCCACTGTTCCAAGCAATGTTACTGATGGAAGTCCACATTTTAATTGGTATTTATAATTAAAATAGTTCTTAGTAGCTGACATTAGGCAAACCGCACCTAATATTCTATCAGTGTAGGTGGTAGTAGTGAACGATGGAAGTGACCAATCTTTAATCGATGCATCTTTGATGTTCTTTGCAATCAATTCAGTAAACTCCAAAGTCATCTCATCATAGGGTGCGCTGAGCAAAGATGCATTAGCAATCACAGTAAGCTCTTTCTTTCCTTCAAAGTCAACGATTTTCGATCGGAGTTCTTCGGAGTTTGCATTCAAGTAGAATGAGAACTGAACCATGATAGCAATCCAGATGTCGTCAGGTCTCAAAACTATCTTTTGGTGTTGAGAGTATGCAAGGACACATGATTTCACAAAAGAATTGGCGCCAATGTAATATTGTACGTTCAGATCATCATATTCGTCTATGCTCGATTGCAATGGATAATATTTATCAGCCTCCAATTGACGAAATCTTGGCTGAGGAAGATAACTAGTATGGTCGAACCTCTTCAACCTAGAAACCTCGACACTTGAGCAAACGCCATCAGTAACATTGAAAGTGATTGAATTTATATCTTTCTTGAGATTTGAATAAAATTGGACATTATATTTTTTTAAATTCCCTTTCCTTTGATTGATCAAAATGAAATTTATTATGGATTGATTTTGAATTGCAGTGTAAAAACATCTGGATTCTTTCCATTTATTTGTTGGCTCATTTAAAATGAATTTAGTATTGTGAAAATTGGTCATCATAGTGGATATGAGACTAATTAGATTGGACCACATCATTTATCATAGGAAAAGATAGTTCTTTGGTAAGACCTATGATCAACTCTTGTAGTAATAGTGATCATTAGCATCAAAGACATTTAGATGTATTCTACTTTGATCGAAATTATAAGAATCACATCAAGTTAATGATGTAATAACCTTTGCAAAGAATAGAATGATTATTATTATTATGAATACCAATTTAAATGTCTCCAATATAACCCTGTTAGTAAATTGGAGTGATTCACTCTAACATTCCAATGAACTTTATGTGATGGCGAAAATATGATCTAAATTAGGAGTGTAGTGATCATCAGTCACCATAAATCCACATTTGATGTTTTTTTTTGTTTTCATAATTCCGATGATAGAGGAAACAAACACAATAACAAAGGTTTAATGAAATTTCATTGTGATAGATAGGTAGCTACATTATGAAATCATTTTACAAATTGAGTTAATATCATTTAAAACCCTAATCCTAACCAAACTTTGAGAGAACCCAAATGTGTTAATTAACTACTTTGTTATCACATAATATATATATATATATATATATCATTCATAACCAAAAGAAGAATTGCAGAAATAAAGAACGTTGACCAATCAAAGATTCATTCAATTACAATCAAAATTTTAGAGTGATATTATATTAGGTAAGAAAGAAAAGAAATCAAGAGTGAAACACCACATTGTCATTTTTTAAAAAACATTTGTTCTGAAGACTAAGTCCGCTACTTGAGACTTGGACTTCTTCATTCAACTTTAACTGTTGTTGTTGTTGTTGTTATTAGGTACTTAAAAGGTTATATTATTTATAGCTTCGAAGATATGATATTTTCTTTTGTTTCCAGGGAGAGATTTTCCACTGTGATTTCATGATAAAACAAATGGTTTGAAAAGTTAGAGAAAAAAAACTTGACTGATCGTTTTAATTTTGGGTCAAAAACCAATTACGACTGTTGTGATCACATTGGATTTTACAAAAAAAATGCTAAAAACCAAAAAACAAGGTGCATTCCAATAAGTGAGGGGGTCGTATTTATTCTCAGCTTTCAGAAAATGATCAAGTGGAAAAAGCAAATGAGATTCCCTTAATCATTTAAAGTTATTCTCTATACTATTTCATTTTACATTTGAACAAATATAGATTTCTTTATTTATTTTTATTTGTATATACTTTATTTATTCGCTTTTTGTTGTTTTATCTGCACAATATATCATATCATATACAGACCAGCAATTGAAACAAAGAAAGAAAGAAGACAAAACAATCAGAAACAAGTACGACTTAACTCAATAACAATCAAACAACAATATATATTTCAACTATCTTAAATACTGACGAAAGAAACAAGCAAACAGACATACATCAACACGCCATCGATAGAAAAGCAAATCAATCAATCATAAAGTAAGGGTGGATCATCATATTTTATCATATGATAAAAGTGGATAATTTGATTTGATTCGGTGTTATTATTTGATTTCAAACCACCAAACAATTGTTTAACCAACACCAACACCTTTTACCACCCCATTTTTAACTTTATTAAACACAATCATTTAAAACACAGCACTACAATCAGTATCACTCATTCAATCACTTCCATTAACATTAGTCACTTGACTGAACACTTCTGAAAACGATAATATGACTTCAAGCTTAGTTGTTTGAATCATTTTAAGTAAAACAGAGGAGATAATCATACGATTACTTTCTATTCTTTTTTTTAAATACAATCAACATTTATATTACATTATACACATGTGCTTTTTTTGTCTTTATAATCATTAATTAATATCTACTACAACAAAATTATTAAATTAACAATTTATTTAAAACTAAATAGAGAGAAAATAATAAATTAATATATATCAATTAGTTGTTGTTGGATAACGAGGATAGGACAAGACAGGTCAAGCAATAATATTATTTATAACTGGATAGAACTGGATACGATATAGGTTAGAACACCAGAATCCAAAAAATAACAAATAAGTAATTTTAGCAACGTTGTTTTCCAGAATAAAATGTTATCAGCGTCCGACGATATCAATTTGGAATCGTTCAACAACAAGAAAATATTCAGATAATGTACCATTGTTGAGAAGAAGTGGCGGATCAGATGATGGCGCGGAAACACAGCCCACCTATGGATCGACACCAACTAAATATACGGCCATGCGTAGGCTCACCCTGACAGAGAAAATCTCCTACGGTTTGGGTGAGGGTGGACTGTCGATCTATCAGGTTATTAAAGGTTTCTTCTTGAATACATTCTTGCTGTCGGTGGCCAAGATGGATCCACTCTACTCAGCACTCATTCTTTTCAACAACAAAGCCAGTCGATGCATTTTCAGATATTTTCGTTGGTTCTCTTTCCGATCGTACCAAATCACGTTGGGGAAGACGTCGTGTTTGGATTTTATTTGGTGCACTTCCTTTGGCGTGTCTTTATTGCGCACTATGGTAAGATCACGAGCGAATCAACGACCAAACCGTCTCATTACTAAACTCAATCAACTTCTCAACTTTGACACAACACAGGTTTGTTCCGCCATTTGGACAAATTGCAAAAGTAGCATATTATCAAATAGTTGTCATTCTTCTGAGTATTGCCTATACATGTGTAGCAATTCCATACTCAGCAATGAATGCCGAAATTACAGATGACTATGACGAGCGTACCAATTTGGCAGGTGTATGTAGAATCACGCGATCGAGCGTCCAGCGCCAACCCAATCTAACAAATGATATCTATCTTTATTGTAGCTTCGTATGATTTCAATGATGCTTGGTGGTGTTATTTCATCATTTGTACACTCCATGTTGATTACAGTATTTACAAAGGAAGAAGACGGTGTAGAGGTCACCAACTACGAAAAAAGGTTATCTGCTGAGTGGTGGTGTATGGGGATTCGTTATGATGATCCCGTTAGGAATTACATTCTTTGGAACCAGAAACATCAAGAACCCAAACAACACAACCGAGTCACACGTACCCTTTTTCAAGGGTTTGGGTGTCATGTTTTCCAACCGTGCTTTTATCACTGTCACTTTGCTGTACTTTTTCTGTCAGATTGCAGTTCAGTTCGTACAAAAACAATCTTCTGATGTTCTGCACCTACGTCGCCGATGCAGAGTCACAGTTTCCATATATTTTGGCCACACTCCAAATTTCAGTTGCCGTCTTCATCGTGGTATGGGGTAAGATCTCAGTTATCATTGGAAAGAAGACAGTATACTACATTGGAGGTCTATTCCTCTTGGCCACTTTCGTCAGCTTGTATTTCATTCCTCGTGGAAATATGCCTTTGGTCTGGGGTGTCTCGGCATTCGGTGGAATCGGTGTTGCCGTTGCATTCTTGGTTCCATGTCGATGTTGCCCGACGTGGTCGAGCTCGATGAGCTTAAGACAGGAGAACGTCGTGAAGGTATTTTCTACAGTTTGTTTTTATTCTTCCAGAAGCTCGGATTGTCAGTCGGTCTCGCCGTATCAAACTTTGTCCTGAGTGCAGCCGGTTACACTTCGCCCGGACTCGATTGAGGGCAGCAGTGACGAAATCATTGACAACAACAAAGAAAACGACACTGTTATTTTCGCACTCCGAATGCTAGTCAGTGTAGTTCCAGCCGTCATTGTATTATTTAGTTTTGTAGCAGTATTTTTCTACCCCATCACCAAGGAGTCTCACAACCAAAACAAGAGAACTGCTGAAAAGAAAACGTGAGGTGAAACTGTAATCTTAGAAAACTAAACAACAAACGAAACGTAATAATACAAAAATCCATTAATTTAACATATAATTTAACTAGTCTCGAATAAATCATAAGGCATTGTAATTTGATTCGTTCATTTCCTTCAGAAAGACGGAATTGTTGTATCAAACAAGCCAACTAATCATTTCAAATCGAATTATCTTCCTAAATAACTATAATATCATTTCATTCAGAGGTTGTTCAACTTCTTTTGGCAGTAGATTGGACAGATAGTGCATCGTTCTTTTAATATAGTTCAAAAACAATCAAATGATTGGGCGTGACCCTCAATTAAAAATAAATAAAATTTCAATGAAAACTAACGCCCAGATATTTCCAGAAGAAACTACACTCAGCTCTGGTTAGACAGAAATGTAATGTAAAGTTGACTTCATATCCATTGTTGTGCTGTTTATCATATATTTATTATCTGAATAAGCAATAAGATAGATCTATCTTGGTAGTAATAATAATTTAAAAAGTCCATATTCAACAAAATAAAGTATAAATTTTGAATGTTGTTGTCCACCTGACACTTCTTTAGAAAAGGTATTTATTTGTTTACACTATTCTCACTGACTCCTCAACACAACACCACTCTCCTCTTTTACTCTATTCGACTTACACAAATATCCATATTAAGTATTTATTTGTGATTGTGATATTGTTGTAGATCAACCATTAAAAATGATATCATTCTATATATTTAATACAATTAAATAATTGACCTAATAATAATCAATGATTATTTTGATTCCGAACTCAACTCTCTCACCTGTGTCACTAACTAAAATAGACTGCAAAAGAAAGAAAGATTGATTGTTAACAATTTTGATCATCATCAAATCAATCAGTCAGACATAATTCTAATTGAAATGGATAAATAGAGAGAGTACTCATAACTTTATCTTTGTTACTTTGGTGTGTTGATTGATTGATGATGTGGTGTTTGCAGAGTGTTAATAAATAAATCAGAGTGGTGTTAAATCGGATTCATTCAACTCACATCACCTACACACAAAGATATCTTATAAATGTATTATGATGACGATGTCTTTAGACTGACCTGGATAGATAGATGGATGGTACACTGTGTTTTAACTAACATTCAATCACACCACTTATGTCTTTCCGTCTGTTGAATATGAGGTTTCCTCCTGAATTAACGACAACAAATATATAAAATATATGCAGATAATATTAAATATCTACAATATGATTGATTGTGTAGGTACCACCTACTTAACAAGTCAAATCAACACAATCGTTTCTTAATAACCACATACTCTACTCACCTTAATAAAACAAACACTTCAATCTCATTTAAATGTACGATAATAATAATGATGATGATAATTCTTATTTGGTTTGTAAATAAGGAATTCTTTGGCAAACACACCACCATTCTACTTCTTCTTTTTCCCATATACCACAATTGTTGGCAATTGATTAAACAACAACAAAAGTTTTTATTATTATTATTTTAGATTTTAAATATATATAAGTATGTATTCTACTACTTGAGTGACAGTTTTAGGTATAGGAGGTACTACAGTGTCAGATCTGTTGTTTGATTTGATAAAATTAATTTCATCATCAATCTAATTCAATTTAACACACGAATGTAGGAGTTTGGAACAACAAACTATCCAATTTCATATTATTTAAATTAAACAATAAACAACATCAAATCAAATCAGTAAATCAATCAATCAATCAATCAAATATACGACAATTGATAATTGATGACTGAATTCACTATTATCCATATAAAATAATCATGAATATTTATTAAAATAACTTTAGATAGATATATTTAACAATAGAGTTATTTTAGAATACTAAAAATAGTCAGTCGATTGTACTGATAAACTGGTCAAGATTTAAGAAAGATTGGGGAGCAAAGTAAGACTCGTGGACAATCCTAATAATTACATTACATATTGAAATTGGCAGAAGATAGGACAACAAATATAATCATAATCACTTCAATCCTAATTTATCTTTTATTGATTGATCGTTGGCTAGCTTTTGTACATTTTTGTAAAGATTGACTAAGCTTGGTGGCAACTTCCATAGCTCACCAAATTACACCTATTCAAATATTTGAAAATTCAGAAAACAACCAAAAGTAACAGCTCAATTTTACACAACACGGTTTTTGCAAATTTAATACTTCAAAAAGCATTCAAAAAAAAGGCAATCTAGATCGTGATTTCTTTGTAGTCTAATTTAGAACCATTTTTGCAAAAATCAGTTTGAAAGGAACAAGCCCCACCCACATCTCACACACTGCACTCTCACCATTTATTGATTCTTTGGGGATCATATGAAAGAGTGGATCGATTGATTGTTGCAACAACCACCAGCCAATATCACAACACCAGTCACACAACAACACACTCTCATCTCTTAAGTAAATTGCTAAGCAATTCTTAAGTTATCCATCCATCACCATCATTGCATTTTTCATAACATTCTTATCAATATCATTGATTGATTCACCCAAAGCACCGAAAATCTTCAAGACAGTTGTGGTTAATTAAAATATACATTTTATTTTTATTTTTTTTATTTTTTGGTTTTATTTTTTTGTTGCAGTGGCTAGGCTATTTCCAATCAAACACAAAAACACAAACATATCTTAAAAATAAAACTGTTTAGATTATTTATTATACCCCCACAGGACACCCACCACACTAAATACGCCAACAACATATAGGCAAAACACATACACATACACACATACACACAAAAAGTCCATACTACTCTTTTTTATAAGTTTGTACTGTGTTTTGTCTTGTTTTGTTTTCCAAATCTCAAACCCCTAATCAACCAAATAAACCAATCCATTCCAGCATCTGGTAACTAATATTGAATTTGATCAACTCCTACTATTACTACTACTAGATTTGATTTGATAAAATACATACCAAAGATATTTATCTCTGTATAGCTATTTATCTATCAATCTATAAACATACTATATATATATTTTAAATGATGGATATATCTATGGAGACCACTGTTGTACCTCTGGTGGTCGTCAGTCCAAATGATGGAAAACAACAGGAACAGGTACAGGAACAGAATCAACAACAACAGCAAGAAAATGGAAATGTTTTCAAATGAAAATGGAAATGGAAATGAAAAATGGAAATTTAAATAGCACAAACACAACTACTATTGTTGTGGCTGATGGAGCTCTGTCCCCAGGTTTGGAGTCTTCTCCATTGGCTGAATCGGCGAGCCGTGTCACCTCGCCAGCACTGGTGTCGAGCCAGCCACCCAATTCAGCATCGGGTGGAAAAGACAGATCACACACATCGATATCGTCACTATCTCGAGAACAAAATCAACTCTTCCTCGGTGCGCGATGACCCTCTCTCGAATGAGTTGACAACCTATCCCGAGGATAACCTCCAACTCACCACAACTACACAGGCACATCGCACAAGAGAGTCGACCATCACCGTCGAATCACTGCCAGCCTACATACAGAGCGCCATTGAGTCGTTCAGTGCTCCGCGCAAAACTGTGGTCAGACAATACCAGAAATATCGTAAGGAGGCAGAGCGCATCGTGCACTTTGACAATGATCGCTACGACTGCGACATTGAAAGAGAAACAGAGAAGAGTGCTCTTGGATCATTTGCCATTTCAAATAAGCCAGACTCAAAGGACATCAACCTGGAGCTGCTTGGCGACTACAAGCCAGGCGAGTCTGAGCAGGCAAACATGGAGAGTCGTAAGAAAGGAAGAGTAGGATTCTTCCGTTATTTCCGTCCCGACTATAACTGGGGATCGGGTATGGAGGTTTCCATTGGCAACCGTTTGCCCCATGACATATGGACCAAACCAAACTATTTGAATGTTCTTATCGAGCTGAAGGGACTCGTCTTCATGCTTGGTGAGCTCGAGCCATTCTTTTGCTCACTGTTTGTCTACGACGCAGCATCAAAGACCAAGCTTTCAGAGACATTCCACTTTGACTTCAACTCTGACCAGATGCGTCAGCTTCTTGCCAAACACTCAGAGCCTGCCGACCCAGTCACACAATCAAAGCACTTGGTGGTCTCACTTCCAGTCAAGCAGATGTCCGACATTTGGATTGTCGTTCGTATCAACAAGGTTATGCAGGGAGACCCTGATCTAGTGAAGGAGCCATACACCAAGCTCGAAGAGAAAGATGTCAAATCGATCAAGAAGAACAAGGCAAAAGTTTCGGATGTAGTAGCCAAGTTTTGCGAACGTCTAGGACAGTATACACAGCCATTCTGCTGCTCCATCATTCCACTTGCTGAAAACGGTGAAATCAAGCATGGATCCATTGAAACAGATGCACTCTTCAAGGTTGTACAAAGGACAACGCAGATATCGACGATCTCATCTCAGATTACAAAGATCCAGCTCGACAAAAGAAGCTGCGGCTGATTCCAGGAACTTTATCACTCACTATTGTCAAGCCAGCAAACGACTTGCCGTCACACACCATGCTGCTCGATCCATCACTCGACCTCGTCGTCTCAAAGCAACCATTCAACACTCGACTACCCTCCTCCAACACAATTTTTGTCAACAACACCAACGTATTAGCACAAACAAGCGGTGAAATCTCACCTCCAAGCAGCTCGTCATCGACATCGAGTGGCGCATCTCCAGCAACAGCTTCACCACAGCTACAGCGACAGCAGACAATGATGCGAGGTGCCACACTGCTCAGCATCATTCCGGTGATTCGTGAGGTACAGTGCTTGGCACGCGAAGATCCCATTCCAAACAGCGAGTTTATCAACAACCTCTATATCTATCCCGACACAGTCAACCTCTCGAAAGCACACGGAAGAAACGTCTGCATCAAGGTCGAGGTTCGTGACTCAGACAATCTTTCGCACCCATCACTCAAGCTGATCTACGGAAAGAGCTCGGCACAGACACTCACCAGCCACTTCATCACAGAGACTCACTATCACAACAAGACACCAAGCTTTGTCGACGAAATCAAGTTGAAGCTTCCACCAACACTCACCTCTCGATACCATTTGTTATTTACATTCTATCACGTCGTTTGCAACAACAAGAAGAAAGAAGAAGAAGCAGAGCAGCTCATTGGTTTCTCAATATTGCCACTGTATCGCGAGCGAAAGATCTGCGACAACGGACTGCACCAGCTTCCACTGGCGATTGGACCACCCAAAGACGGATACCTCAAAGCCGACGAAAACGATTATACTCTTCTCGAGTCAGGAAAGAGTCTCTTCAAAGTCAATATCAATCTCAAATCCAGTGTATATCCACAGAATGCCTATCTAAACAGATTCTTCCTACAATCAAACAATGCATCGCTATCCGACAATGAAATGAATCAAGTAACTATCATCAAGACATCGATGTGCATGTCATTAGAGATTAGATAGATAGCAATGTCAACTAACTTGTAAATTGTAATACAATCAATAGATATTGAATGATTTTTATACATATTGAAGCAGCAGAAGCAATTAGATATCTACCAGTGATCATTAGACAGTTGATCTTGGTCATGTGCAATCGCGATGCTACCGTTTGGTTGCAATGCAATTAAAGCTATATTTATTACAATTTCAAAGTAAGATCCTATCTTTCTACAATGATCACGGTTGATTAGAGGCTTAGAAATGAGACTAACAAACTCTAATGAATAGAATACAAACTCATTTAGGAGAGCCATCTTATCGTGTACCATTATTAGTTTCATATATATCACATGTATTTGATAATCCAAAGGATACCAAAATACCTGTATACTCTGCACTATGTTCTAGATTTGTATATTTCCTCATGGTAAAAAAATACAGTCAACAAAAACAACCATAGCAGCAACAGCAGCGGCGACCCAGAGATATCAAATTCAACCTTGGTTTTCTTATTTGCTGGTTTATATTTGACCTTATCATTAAAATCTCTCTCTTTGACTGCACTCGAATCGCCAGAAATGTGTAATGTATCATTCCATTCGATTCAAACTGCGACGACACCTATTAACCTGAATCATTCAAACCATCGCAATACAACAGTGAAAGGAAACAGAGAAGGTAAATTCGATGTCGATTTCATCAAGTATGTACCAAAGATGGTGTCAATTTGTTATTCACCATTTTCCATGCCAGCATGTCAACGCCACAAGACAGTCATTTGGAGGCTGAGGCAAACAACAGTTTGGCGCTGTTTATTCGTGACTTGTTTGCTGTGTTTGACCGTGGTATCACATTGGACCTGGTCTTCACATACTGCCACGAGATCAAGCAAGCTACTCTTGCTGCAACTAACGACGCAGACACTACGACACTGCTCTTCTTCAAGTTCGACTTCTTCAAGCTGCTAATCGACTATGAGCACTACCTCAACTTGAACATCCCACTGCTACATCGATTGGAAACATCCAGCACTTGTCACAGCGTCTGATTGACGTGCATCCTCTCGCAGGTCTTCTTATCACCGAGGTCCTCAATGTGCTGACGTCGCCCATCAGCGAAGTGCGTTCGGTCGCTCTCAACACTCTCAGCACTCTTTTCATTAAGCACGAGTATGACTCGCGTTACCCAGGCCCAGAGAAACGTGCCAGAATCGCAGAAGTTCATCTTCCACTTATCCTTAAGCTTATTGAGGAGTACGATAAGTTCACTCATTGGTTCAGATTGTCCAACACTGAGGAAAAGAGATTGCTCGTTGGCTGCATTCTCTTCATTCTCAAGAACTTGTCCACCTCGTTGCTCAAGCAGTGGTTTGCCAAAGGAAGTCCCACAGAGAATCACTGTGTTGTTCCAACTGCTTGACAACTGCTTGACTGCATTCGAGTATCATGTCCCAGTGCGTGCTATTCCCCAATCCACTTCTTCAGTCACTCCCCATCCCCAGCCCACTCATCCTCCCCTTTCGCCATCTCCTACTCCTTCCAGTCCAAGTACTGGGTGGAGACATTCCACTCAGCTCCATTTCCAAGCTACTCAAGAAGAATCATAACAACCATCAGAAGGGTGGATCACTACAGGTCACTGGATCAGAGGGTCTTCAGTCGGCAGCATCTTTCAACAGCCTTACATTGGACCGACTCAGCCTCAACGGTAGTAGCGTCAGCAGCAACAGCAGCAACAACAGCAGGCGGAAATACTAGCCCATTGACAAGTGCACGTGACTCATATCACTTGCCAATCCAGCATTCAATGTCCAGTCTTTCCTTTCTCGGCACCTCTCGACTCAACACCACTTTCCTCACCACGTGGTTCAACTCAGCCGTGCTCCTTCTATCAGCAGAGTCGCGCCCACTTTCTAGCAATGAACCAACACTCTGTGCCGAGTCCAACTTGATTGTCCTCGATTTCGTTGAGGAGTTTATCGATGCATACCAATCGAATCTCTCAGATCCAACCTCACCAGTCATGGAGAGTGTTTTCAATCTTTTCATGGGACTAACTTGCACGTAAGCAATCACACCGTGTTATCCACTGCTTGTTTGCTTCGCTACACACCTTCATTGCAAGTTCCGTGTACATTCTATTCCGTGTGAACAATCAATACTGTGGAATCCTATGTCAACACATCCTCAACT